>MNCI01016898.1:375696-392463 GCA_015680685.1 Gnetum montanum | reverse complement strand
TAAAATTAATTGTAAAATGTTAAGAAAAAGAAGTTAACTAATGCTCCAAATAGGAATGTCAGTGGGTCCTCCCCAAAGCAGGCTCGTGCCCTTAATGCCCTGACAATCCCACATTCAAAGAGTCCGTAGGCTCGGGAAATGTCCTTTGGAACAAGAGTTAAAGTCTTAACTGCAAGAATTTACCAAAAAGAAAACAATGCATTAACCAAAATATATACACTAATGATACAACCGACAATGAGGTGAATAATGGAGAGAAGGATGGAAAGAAGAGAAATGGAATGGAATCCCAAGAACAAGGTGGTGTACAGCCCCTTGTGTGTTTTATGATTAATGCAACTTGGCAAATCTCATTCCAACTCCAAGCTCAAACCAACCACTTCCAGTGACTTCGCATCAATGCATTCAATTAAACCATCCACGTGGATAACGAGGATGCATCTTCGAAGAGCCATCACCATTTCGATGAAACAAAGGAGAGAATGGGAAGCGAGAAGGGCCTTAGTTAGAAGGAACACTTTGGTTCCATAACCAGTGCTTGCAGCCCAAAATTTATTCCGTCTAAGGGGTGTGCTTTGAATCCTCACTTTTTTACTTTTTTTTGTTTTTTTTTTTTTTTGTTTTTATGCGTGGGGTTCACACCATGCAAAGACTTCTTATTTTTATTGTCTCAGCTTCCGATAATTGGGTGACATCGGAATGGTAAGAAAACTCAAGAAGAAAGCATCCAAATACCCAAGTGAATGACTAACACAAAAGCATCAAGTTCCCTTGAAGTCACACCCTTTGCAATCCTTGAGTCCTTCCTTAGTTTGAGAAATGCCCAGTCACCGATTCATTAAAGTTCTTATTAGAAAGGAACTATACATTTCCAACCCAAGAGAAACCATAGACTTTGGTGGATGGATGGATGAAGTGATCTCATTGCCTGCCATATCAAAAGAACATACCTTAGTATCAATAATGTAACTTAAAGGTAAAAACCAAACATTAGCAATTAATATAAAAACAGTTCATACCATCGGTCTGAACACTTATTGGGTGACAAACTTACATGATGGATAACACACACACACACAAAATAGAAAAGTATAACGATGGTGTAAAACAAAAATTAGAAAAAGTTAAAGAAATTGTAAAACAAAAACATGTAAAACGAAAACTTGAAAAACAAAAACGTGTAAAACAAAAATGTGTAAAACAAAAACTGAAAAAGAACTGAGGGCCCCATATGGTTAGCATAGGTGGCCATCTCCCCCATGACTGAGTTGTAAGGGAGAGATCCGAAATAGTGAGCATCTATTTGAATTTCTAAGAAGTGCCCAACTTCTCCCAATTGAGGATCTTAAGTTGAGGGGTGGAAGTTGGTGACGTTCACATTCCAATGTGTCTATGCCACGATTGTTGGCATGAGTTTCCTTAGTTCGTTCCATGCATATTTTTCTACTCCTACAAGAAGCTGTCAACCACGGGGTGTCTACTTCTTATGTGGTTGCTACATATAGGCATATTTGTTGCAGAGTTTCTTGGGCACACCTGTTACATGGAGACATTTCCTCCATGTCATCACCTGATGAATCACTGTATGTGATGCATGGAACTATCCTCTTCTCGATCTTTCCACATATGTTTATCTTAGAGATTTCCAAGGAAAGATCGCGGATCCTAAGGCATGCGTCTACTGTGCTTAGCCATGCCCTTCCCATTATAATTGGGAAGTCCTCTTCATTGTTGTTAACTTCGATCACCAGAAAGTCAGCTGGGTAGGACCAACCACACACAGTGGTAATAACATCCTCCACCAATCCTAAGGGAATGGTGATGGACTGGTCTGCCAGCTCTAGCTGTATGTTACTCTTCTTAAGTTGTGGCAGATTCCAGGCATGATACATCTTTTGCGAAATTAAGTTGACTCCAGAACCTAAGTTAAGAAGATCCTAATGTGGTGCATTTCCAGTGATCTGCAAATAAATAAAGGGACTCCCAGGGTCAGTTAGTTTCTTGGGAAGGTGGCCTACCTTGATCCAGTCAATTACGGTATGTGCTAACATAACCGTATGCGTTACACTCTTTTGGACTAAAGGGTTCTCCGAAGTGTTAGTGGTTAGAGGCCTATACATGTACTCATCTGCTTGTTGTTGTGAGAGTTTGTCTGGGCCCCTAGTTCTAAAAAAGGGTCTCTTCTTTGTACAGTTGTCGTCGGAACTAGCACCCGGTTGGATATTTACATGCTGAATATTTACAGCTCTCGCGGCGTTACGTTGCTACGGTTGGGTAGGCAATTCCCCCTGCATTGTTGGAACAGGTTGTATGGGAACTATAGGTGGAAGAGGTGCGGGCATAGTTAGAGGATGGACTGAATGTGAGATGTCTCCCAGAGGAGAGGGAGTCCTCCTAAAGTACTCCCAAGCTTGGTAGTAACATTGGGGGGTAGTGTGATCCATAGAGTCACCTGGAGAAACTGGCTGCTGCACATAATAACCGTAAGGATTGGGCTGCCGGTAAGGGTATTGATGTGCTGGCGGTGGCATCCCCCATGACTGTGGGTATTGCCACTATTGATGTTGTCTAATGGGCTGTGGAGGCATTCCACTTGGACAATATGTTAAGGGTTGGTGGAACTGCCTTGGGTTACCTTGTGGATAAGGTAACCTTCGGGGTGTTTGCCGTTGATTAAGTTTTGGATTTAATGCATGCACCCCAGACTCCTGCAGATGTGAGATAATTGGGCAACATCCCTTAGGATGATCATAGTAGGAGACCTCATATCCACTATCATTATCTGAACCAGAATTTACAGCCTCATCGAAGATAGGAATTTTCCCCTTACCCTTGTTATGTGCAGGGCTTAAGTTTCTCCGTTTGGTTTTACCTTTGTCACTACCTTGTTCTACCTTAGACTCTTCTATGATATTTAATACTATTTCTATTCTTGAGTCTAAGGAATACCACATTTGGTCTACCTTAGCCGATACCTCGGTTGTTAACTTTTGGATCAGCACGGTTTTTCGATTCACCAACTCCTCGAGTGGTGACTCATCCTCCTCATCACAGAATTTCACTCCCTTCTTGCGAAGGGAGGGATCACGGTTGTATTCTTCCACACTTTCCCTCTTACATAGCTCACCCTCTTCTTGCGCTACTTGTTCCAACAAACTTTCAACTTCATGGGCTCTTAGTTAGGAAATTCTCCCTTGGGCGTAAGTCCCAAGAGTTCTTCTCATTTCATTCCTTAGCCCATCCACAATGTGGCAAAGTTGATCTTGCTTAGCGTACCCATGGCCCGGGCAACGATGTAGCAGTGTATAGTAGCGGGCCATGGCAGCATCCAAGGGTTCATAAGCACCTTGTTTCCAGCCTTACGCAAATTGAACACTCTGGAGTACGTTTGATATTTGTTGTTGAACAATTCGAGCATCGTACTCCACCTCCTGATGGTTTCCAGTTCTAAGGACTGGTACCAGCTCTCTGCTTCTTTGATGAGTGTCCTTGGGAACAACTTGAGCTTCTGCCACTCATTATCTATATTTTGCAAGGCACAGGCATCGTGGAATGCCTGTAAATGATGTTGAGGATCAACATTGTATCCCCCTTCAAAACGTGGAATATTATTTATGTCCAAACGCTTGATCCTGCTATCTTTTAGATGCCTTGCGGGGATCCTAACTGCCTCTGTGATATCTAGCATGCTTCGGGTTGCAAGTAGGGGTTCGTCATGATCATCCCTGTCATGACGTCTGTGATGTCTTCATGGTGGTTCCCTACTCTCCCTACGTCCTTACCCTTGTCCTAACTCCTCTTGACCTTCCTGTCGAGGTCTTTCATCTTCCTTACTTTTACCCTCTCCTTTATGTTCATGGTGGCTGTGCCTGGATGTGGAAGGAGAGTGTGAATGGTGAGACGAAGGAGAAGAGGAAGGGGATCCATCACCATGACAATGTTTCCTACCTTCTCTTTGGCTGCTTCAGCCCTGATTGTTGTAACGATCTAAGTGTCCGTCCTTAGTGTGAGTGGTTGTTCCTGCCGTGAACAATTGATGCTCACGGGGATCAGAGCCTGTAGCATGTACAGTTGATCAAAGGCCCTGATGCCTAACCTCTTCATCATTGTGAGGAGGAGGAACATCATTTTCTAAGAAACCCATGGTATCCTCGTCTCCTATTTCACTAAGGACATGGGGGACCTTGCCCTTCAACAATGAGTGTTGGCTCTCTTGCCTTTCGTCCCGAATACGTTGGGCATTTGTGGGATGATGATCCCTTGTGTCAAAGTTATCCAGAACGTATTCCGCAAATAGCTCTTGCATGCCAATCTGTGCTAAGGCATGGAAAAGCATGTTAGGGACTAATGGATCCGAGGGTAACACAATGTTACCTTGCGAATCTCTCCACCGTAGTTGTTCATCTTGATGGAGAATAAAAGTGAAATCAGGTACATACTCATCAGGATGAGTATATGTCACCTTAGATTGTTTAGGACATGACTATTCTAGGTTATGCATATGATGCTGACTGTCTTCTCTGTTTTCCTTAGGTGAGTTAATTTTGTGAGAAGAAGCCATTCTAATGGTGTGCTGTTCACCATTATTTGTGTTCTTAATTAACTGATTAACCCAAAGGTTCGTTAAAGCTCACAACGATGTTAAAAATTTCCTAGTGTTCTAATTGGCGTAAAAACACTTAGTCCCTAGCAACGGCACCAATGATGAGTGGCGAGGTACCCCTACACTCAACCATACGAAATGAGCATAGCACGCACGATCCGATCGAACTCCACAGACTAAATGTCTAAACACCGCAAGGAACACTTGGGGTTAATTGTTCGTTGTCTTCCCAGACTTGCTTGTTGTCGTCATGGTGTATGGTTAAGTAAGTCCGAGGTATATGATTTTTTTGGTATTTTCAGATTTATCTCCTATGCTAATGGTGAAGGGTTGAGAGACTAAAACTAATTCTAACTACAGCACTAAGTCCTAGCATCAGCATCCGTTCCCACTTACCGTACACACCCTGAACTGTGCAACTGTGGCTACCAAACGCTAATTGTTACTGGGATTACCACACGTAACGCACGTGCTCGAAGCGGTCGTACTGAGGCACCTAACTAGCCTAAGTGTGACAAGCAGCCGATTCCTTGACTAGCCGTACACATCCATAGATGCTTGTAATCAAGTCGTACTTGTCCCACGTTCTAGGAGGTAAAGGTGAGAGAATCTAATCACGATGAGTAGCCGATTCCTTGGCTAGCCGTACACGTTCGTCAACGCTCGTAACCAAGTCATACTCATGCCGCGTTACTAGGAAAGCAGTAAATAACATTAATTAAACCTATCCATGCACTGCAAGGTTTATCCACAAAGCTCATCTTTATTGCCATACACAACTTGCGTTCAGGTACAAAGCTACTCGAATAAAGAACCATTCACTTGGGGGACTCCTACTGCGGGCACATGGAAAATATTCTATCTCTGAGGTGATCAATCCGCCAGAGCTTTGCTACTTTACGATTATGATTAGAAATGAGGGGAGTGCCACCTCTTATTTATAGATTTGGTGGTAGACCGCGATATCGCGTATGCGATATCGCAGGGAACGACGCGATATCGCAGCCTGTGCAATTCACATCTCATCAACGAGCATCGTAGTTTGGAGAAGGTCCATCAACAATCTAGGAGCCTCCATCTCCTAGTACTATTTGATCTGCTCTTCATCTTCAGCATTCAAATGGCCACTAATGGGACGTGATATTGCATGGGCCACGATATCGCGTCGGCCCCTGCAATATCGCATATGTGATATCGTAGCCCATCGCCTTGTCTATAAATAAGAGGTAGCTTTCCCTTATTTTTACATCTAGATCTAGACCCTTAGCTAAACTCTGGCAGTTTTACCATTCCAAAGATAGAATAATTTCCATCTGCCCACAGTAGGAGTCTCAAAGTGAACGGATCTTTATTCGAGCAAATTATAGCACACATTTTTGTACAGAAATAAAGATGAACTTTCTGATAAACCTTGCAGTGCATGGACTAAGCTAATTAGGATTTAATTAATGTTAAATGCTTAAATTCTTTCTTAGATAATTAATCTCTCTCAACCCTCAACTCCTAGTTAAGTGCATTCAGTACGACCGCTTCGAGCATGTGTGCTACGCTTGGTAACCCAATAACGAATAGTGTTTTGTAATCCCAGTAGCGTTGCACTGGTTCAAGGTGTGTACAGCAAGTGGGAATGGATACTGATGTTAGGACGATTAAAGCTTAGTTAGCGAAAGTTAGTTACTTAGTCTCTTCACCCTTTCCTCTCTTAGCATAGGCGATAAAAAGATAAAAGTTATAAAAAATCGTATACCTTAAACTTACTTAACCATACAACTATGAAAATACGAGTAAGTCTGGGAAGACAACGATTGATTAACCTTAAGTGTTCCATAAGGCACGTAAGCACTTAGTCCTTGGAGTTTGATTGGATCACGCATGTAATGCTCGTATTTGTATGGTTGAGTGTAGGGGTACCTCGACACTCATCATTGGCACTGTTATCGGGGACTTAGTTGTTTGTGCACTACATAGAACATAGGATATCATTTACATCGTTGGGAGCTAAAACGAACCCTTAGGGTTGATCAAATGAAAATATAACATAATGGTAAATAGCACACTAGATAGGACTAAAATGTCTTCTTCTCCATGCAAAAGCACTTCACTGCCTAGGACCAACACTAGAGACAGTCGGCGGTACAACACACATAACCAAAATCCTCCAGTTCCTCAACAATTCAGTGTGGTATATACTCATCACAATGAATATATACCTAACTTTACCTTTGTCTTCCATCAAGATGAACAACTGTGTTGGAGAGACTTGAAGGATAACATAGTGTTGCCTCCAGATAGAGCCACCCCCAACATGCTCCTTCGTGCCCTTGCACAAATTGGCATCTCGCAATTATACGTTGAGTACATTGCATGCGATTACAACGTAAGAGAATACTATCCCATAGAAGCGCAACGTCAACAAGACTCACAGCAGGAGAGTTACCACACATCGTTGAAGGGCAAAGGACCCCATTATGCTTTGCCCATCATAAAAGAAATTAAGGGTGGTGAACCTATCTCAATAGGTTCTCCACAAAATGATGTTCCCCCTCCTAACGATAGTAAGGAGGTGGTGTATTAGAACCTTCGCTCCATGATACATAACCTTTGTTCTGATTCCCACGAACACCAAGTGTTCAATGAGGGAACACAAACACAAGATAAGGGCGAGCATTCTGATCGTCATCATGATTGAGGTCAAGATCACCGAAGGAAGGTAGGAAACATTGTCATGGAAATGGTTCTCCTTCCTCTTCCCCTTCATCACAAAATTCATCCTCTCCTTCAATGTCGGGACGCAATCATAAGGAACCTAACCATGAGGATAAGGGTAAGCAAAATGATAGACCTCGACAAGATAGTTGAGAGCGAGGACGAGGGAATTCTAGGAAATCATGACATGGAAGAAAGGCAAGTAGGGAACCACATAGGCATCATAGACGCCATGAGAGAAATGACCATGACGAACCCCTAGTTGCAACCTGAAGCACATTAGACATTACAAAGGCCATTAGAATACCTACAAGGCACCAAAAAGATAGTCGGATCAAGAGACTAGACATGAATAATATCCCACGATTTGAGGGGGGATATAATGCTAATCCGCAAAACCACTTATAGGCATTTCATGATGCCTGTGCCTTGGAAAACATTGAAAATGAGTGGCAAAAATTAAATTTGTTTCCAAGGACACTCATAAAAGAAGTGGAAACTTGGTATCAGTCCTTAGAACTGGAATCCATTCGAAGGTGGAGTACGATGCTAGAATTTTTTAACGATAAATATCAAACATACTCCCGACTATCCAACTTGTGAAAGTAGATCCAAGGATGGAAGCAGGGTAATCATGAACCCTTGGATGCTACCATGAGCTGGTATTATGCATTGTTACATCGTTGCCCAGGCCATGGTTACACACAACGGAATCAACTATGCCATCTCGTAGATGGGCTAAGACATGAAACTAGGAGAACCCTTGGAACATATGCCCAAGGGAGATTATCTAAGCTTAGGTCCCATGAGGTTCATAGATTGTTGGAGCAAGTAGCTAAGGAAGAAGGAGAGCTACGTAAGATAGAAAGCGCAAAAGAGTATTACCGCGATCCTTCTCTCCAAAAGAGGGGAGTGAGATTCTGTGAGGAGGAGGATGAGTCACCACTTGAAGAGTTGGTAAATAGGAAAACCTTGACACTTTACAAATGAACAATAGAAGTGTTGGCTAAGGTAGATCAAATGTGGAACTCCTTAGATAGTAGATTTGAAACCATTTTAAAAATTGTAGAGGAGTCTAAGGAGCGAAGTAGTGACCATGATAAGAAAAAGAAGAGGGATTTGGACTATGCATGTAACAAAGGTAAGGGTAAATTAGCTATCACTGAAGAGGTTATGGATTTGGATATAGATAATGATGGTGGATGTGAAATATGCCAATATGACCATCCTAAGGGATGTTTCCCGATAATCTCATACCTACAGGAGTCTGGGGTGTATGCACTCAACCCAAGACTTAACAAATGGCAAGCACCTTGAAGGTTACCTTATCCCCAAGGTAACCCAAGGCAGTTCCACCAACCGTTAACGTATTATCCAAGTGGAACTTCACCACAACCTATGGAGCAACACCAGCAATGGCAATACCCACAGTCATGGGGGATGCCATCGCCAAGGCAACAATACCCTTACTGACAACAAGATCCATATGGCTACTACGTGTAGCAACCAATCTCTCCAAGTGACTCTATTGGTCATGCTACCCCACAACATCACTATTGAGCTCGGGAGTACTATAGGACTCCTCTTGGGAGAGACACACCACATCCATACCATCCTCCAAATCCACCCACGACTCTTACACCGATAGCTCCACTACCACCCGCTCCAATAATGCAAGGGGTATTCCCCACTCAACCGCAACAACCTAATGTCACGAGGGCTTCGAATCCTCAAACCATAGTTGGTTCTAACAATCTTATGCCAAAGAGACCTTTCTTCAAAACTAACAATCCAACTAAGCCCTCACCATCACAAGTGGTTGAACATCTAAACACCTTCATACCAAATAAAGTTTTGGGACCTCCTTCAAATCAAAAACAGAGCTCAACGCACACGGTTAGGTTAACACATACCGTCACTAACTAGATCAAGGTGGGCCACCTTCCCAGGAAATTATCTGATCCTGGAAGTGCTCTAATCTACCTCCAAGTCACTGGGAATGAACCATGTAAAGCTCTTCTGGACTCAAGTTCCGAAGTCAACTTAATATCATAGAAGATGTACAAAGCCTGGAACCTGCCTCCACTAAGGAAGAGTAATATTCAACTAGAGTTGGCCGACCAATCCATCATTGTCCCTTTGGGACTGGTGGAGGACATCATTACCACTATGAGTGGTTGGTCATATCCAGCTGATTTCCTAGTGATACAAGTAAATAAAGGTAAGGGGAACTTCCCAATAATAATGCGAAGGGCCTAGCTGAGCACTATATATGCACACCTAGGGATTCATGATCTTTCCCTAGAAATATCCAAGAAGAACCCTTTTGGAAAGATCAAGAAGAAGAAAATTCCATGCATCGCATACAGTGACACGGGGTGCCATTGCGTGTAGAAATCATGGGTTATGCAAAGTTTAGCATTGCTTGCATGCGATCGGTGTGCACAAGAAATTAATATACAAAGGTGCCTGTATGCAACAGCCACACGACAAGAGGACACCCTGTGGCTGATGACTAATCAAGAGAGTAACTCGATAACATGCATGGAATTAACTACGGGAATAACTAATGCTTACATTGGAAGCACAAACACACTTGAGCAAGTCTGTTGCCAACTTCCAAATCTTAGCCTAAAAAAACATCAAATGGGGGAAGTTGGAAATTCCTGAGAGATTTAAATAAGAGCCCCTTGATTTGAAACCATTGCCCACCAATCTGGAGTATATGACTATTGAAAATGGAAAACCGGTAACCATCAGCGCAAAACTTGTCCCCAAACAAAAAGAAAGACTGCTAAAAGTAATAAGAAAGTGGTCAAAATCCTTTTCCTAGTCATACCCCAAGTTAACTGAAATAGACCCTAGGATATGCCAACATAGGATTTATACGAACCCCTCCATGAAACGTCGAAAACAACCACAGAGGTGATTGAACCCAAAATTGAAACAAATAGTAAAAGAAGAGATAGAATAGCTTCTTAAGGTTGGGTTCATATATCCCATTGCTGATAGTGAATGGGTTAGTCCTTTGGTGATCATTCCTAAGAAGGGAGGCAAATGGAGGGTGTGTATAGATTTTAGGCTACTAAACATGCAACATTTAAGGATCATTTCCCATTGCCATTCATTGACCAAGTCTTGGACACTATAGCAAGGCATCGCTATTATAGTTTTCTAGATGGGTATAGTGGATATAATCAAATATGGATAGCACCAGAAGATCAAGCCAAAACAACATTCACCAGTCCTTGGGGAACATTTTCATATAAACAAATGTCATTTGGCTTGTGCAATGCTCCTGCCACGTTTCAATGTTTAGTTCTGAGCATATTCCAACAGTAGATAGGAAATGGAGTAGAAGTCTTCATGGATGACTTCTCCACTTATGGGACAAGCTTTGATCAAGCCCTGGACCAATTAGAGCAAGTGCTAAAACAATGTGTAGAAACCAACTTAAGGCTCAACTAGCAAAAAATCCATTTGATGGTCCAAGAGGGCATAGTACTTGGGAATAAAATTTCACATTTAGAAATAGAGGTAGACCCAGAGAAAGTTAGGATCATCCAAGGAATCACCCGACAATCAAAAACTGTGAAAGACATTTGGTCATTCCTTGGACACACTGGCTACTATTGGAGATTCATTGAGAACTTCTTCAAGATTGTCAAACCGTTGGTAGAACTAACGAAGAAGGATGCACCATTCGAATGGACTAGGGAATGTGAACGAGCATTCCAAACTCTGAAACAAAGGCTTGTAGAAACTCCCATTCTACAAGCCCCTGATTGGTCTAGGTCATTCCATATAATGACTAACACATCCAATTATGCCTTAGGAGCCGTACTGACATAGTTAGATGAACAAAAATTCCCTTATTACATCCACTGTGCAAGTACGAGTATCGCTGGTGCACAACTGAACTATACAACTACAGAAAAATAATTAATGGTTGTAGTGTTTGCACTGGATAAGTCTAGGCACCATGTGTTAGGCTACAAAGTGTACATTCATACGAATCATAGTGCAACTAGGTTCCTCATGAATAAGCCAACGGTTAGCCCTTGTATCATACGTTGGCTAGTAATCCTACAGGAGTTCAATCTAACGATGATGGATCGAAAGGGCACTGAGAACGTAGTTGAAGATCATTTATCTTGGTTGCACTGGGATAGCAAAGAGGATGAATATGTCATATCTAATCATTTTCCCGACGAGGCCCTCTTTGCCGGTGTAGTGAATAACCAACCCATGGAAACGAATTAGTACAATAGCATTCTCACCTATATCCTTTCCCAACAAACACCACAGGGGTTGGACTTTAGGAAGAAACAACAATTTCTTCACAGAACCAAGTACTTCATGGAGATCAAAGGACAACTTTACAAATTCTGTCCTAATGGCTTGGTTCGATGGTATGTGCCCAATGTGGACCAACTAAGAGTTCTCCAGGATGCTCATGAGGGCCCTTGTGGGGGTCACTATGCAGGGAGATGAATGGCTATTAAGATCCTACTTGCAGGATATTACTAGCCAACACTATTTTGGGATGCCCATCATTTTGTCCAATCCTGTGAGTGCTATCAACGTGATGGAGGAATGACTGCTAGAATGGAGGGTCTGCAACAATGGATTCAACCTTTGGAACCCTTCGACATTTCGAGAATAGACTTTATGGGGCCCATTACACTAATGTCCAATGGAAAAGCTTATATCATTATTGTTATTGACTATCTAAAAAATGGGCTAAAGCAGCTACTGTAATAGACTACACATCGTCTATAGCTACACGATTTGTACAACAACAAGTTGTAACTAGGTTTGGTGTGCCACGTGCACTTATCTCGGATAATGGAATGCATTTCATGGGTGCAACCTTTTGAAAATTGATGCAACACTTAGGGGTTGAACATAAATTGACCACACCTTGTCACCCCCAAGCTAATGGCCAAGCCGAGGTCACTAATCGGGAGATTACTAGAATATTAACAAGGACAATTAGAAAATATAGGTGAGATTGGAGCACTAAACTGAACGACGCTCTCTAGGCATACCGCTCCACTTGGAAACTCCCTACAAGCTACTCTCCCTATGAGTTCGTGTACGGAAAACTCCCAAAGCTTCCAATTCAAACCAAGCTCCATACACTGTCCATGGCATGTGACCTCCACCTTGACCTTGATCTAGCACAAAAACAAAGATTGGCAACACTAAACATGCTAGATGAAAATCGATTCATTGCCCTGTCATCAAATGAGTTGCACAAGGCACATAACAAACAACATCATGACTTAAAAATTTGAAAGGTCAAGTACCAACCAGGAGATAAGGCCTTTTACTGGAACCCCACACATGTGCCCTAACGCATGAAATTTCAAACATTGTGGGAAGGACCTTACATCATTCACACAACCTTTCCCTCAAGAGCCATGACCATATACAAACTTGAAAGTCCTAATAAGAGATTATTGGTCAATGTGCAATAAACCAAACCCTTCCATGAACTTAGAACAACTAGTGCACATAATACCTCTGAGAGAGGATGACCTCGCTCCTTATTTCGGATCTCTCCATTTCAATTCAATCATGGGGGAGATGGCCACCTATGCTGATCATTTGAAGCCCTCGGTTTCTTTTAAATTTTTTTTTTAAACATTTCTATTTTACAAATTTCTTTAACTTTTCTTGTTTTTGTTTTACAACATCGTTTATACTTTTTCATTTCTTTGTGTGTTTGATTATTTTGTTTGATTCATCACCTAATAAGTGCTCTGATGGTGGTATGAACTGTATTCCATTGATTACTAATGTTTGATTTTTACCTTTAAGTTATGATGTTGATACTAAGGTATGGTTCTTTTGATATAGCAGGCAATGAGTCCACATCATCCACGCATCCATAAATTTCTATGGTCTCTCTTGGCTTGGAACTGTACATTCACCTTTTTCAATAATAAGAACTATCAACGAATCGGTGACTGGGTATTTCTCAAACTAAGGAAGAACTCAATGATTGAAAAGGGTGTGACTTCAAGGGGATTTGATGCACTTGTGTTGGCCATTCTCTTGGGTAATTAGATGTTTTCTTCTTGATTTTTCTTACCGTTCCGATGTTGCCACATTATTGGGATGCTAAGCAAATAAAAATAATAAGTCTTTACATGGTGTGGTTCTCACACAAAACACAAAAACACCAAAAACAAAAAAAAAACCGTGAGGATTCAAAGCACACCCCTTAGAAAAAATAATCACTTGGGCTACAAGAACTAGTTATGAAACTAAAATAAACATGTTCCCTCTAACTAAGGCCCTTCTCGCTTCCTACTCTCTCCTCCTTTGTTTTGTCGGAATGGTGGTGGCTCTTTGATGAAGGCATTCTTGTTACTTCAAGTAGATGGATGGGCCAGATGTATTCATGCAAAGTCACTAAATGTGGTTTTTTTAAGGCCGGATTTGGAATGGGATCTACTAAGTCACATTAACCATTAATACACAAGGGGCTGTACGTCACCTTATTCTTGAGATTCCATTCCATTCTCTTCTTTCCATCCTACTTTCCCCATTTATCACCTCATTGTCAGTTGTATCAGTAGTCCATATTTTGGTTGATGCATTGTTTTCTTTTTGGTAAATTCTTGTGGTTAAGACTTTAACTCTTGTCTCCAAATGACATTCCTAGAGCCTACGAACTCTTTGAATGTCGGATTGTTAGGGCATTAAGGGCATGAGCCTGCTTTGGGGAAGACCCACTGGCATTCCTATTTGGTGCATGCGTTAATTTCTTTCCCTTAAACATTTCCGCAATCACCATTTATTTTGTTCATCTCCATCTGTGACACCCATTTTATTGGTGTGGCCATTTTTTCCTTTTCTCCATCCTTCTTATTCCTTATCCTTTTCCATTCTATCGCTACCAGAGTTTCACTCTCAATCATGGGGGTCTTGGTCCAATTTTTTCAATTTTTCTCTTAACCCCTACACCTCAGGTAGTGATGAGTGGAAGGTACCCCTACACTCAACCATACGAATATGAGCATTACAAGCATGATCCAGTCGAACTCCGTAGACGGACTAGTTGTGGCATCTAGACAATTAGCCTTAGGTTGCAGTTTGTTGTCTTCCCACCTGCACTAGTATTATCTTTGTCACGTATGGTTTAGTCCAGAGTGAGGTGTATGATGTGGTTTCTAATCTAATGCTACTCCTGAAGGCAATGGAAAGTAATAATTACTAAGCTAGGAGGGAAAGGGAAAGAGAGAATCTAAACTAGCCTAAGTGTGATGAGCATCTATTCCTTGATTATCTGTACACATCTTGGACTTCGTGCATGACTACCACTGGGATTACCAAGCGCAGATCCTAAGTATGCTACTGGGTTACCAAGTAGTCACACTTAAATGCTCGTAATCAAGTCGTACTCATTCCACGGTTTAACGTGAGTTTAAGGGTGAGAGAGATTAACTAGAAAAGCAGTAGATAACAATTAAATAAATAATTAATTAAACTAAGTGAATGCTACAATGATGAAGTAATCTCGATCTTTATTGCTGGTCATGTGTGTGTCCAAGTACGTCACACTTGAATAAAGGATGCTATACAATTACAATCACCACACTGCGGGCATACATTGGAAAATATTCCAACTCTAGGATGATAAAACTACAAGAGTCTAAATAAGGGTCTAAATCTAAGTGGAGAAACAAGGGAAAGCTACCTCTTATTTATAGAACTAGTGGTGCGTTGTGATATCGTGTACATGATGTTGCATCAACTGTAATTCCACGGATGCGATATTGCAGATGCAATATTGTGGGTGTGTTATCACAACTGTCAATAAATTCATGACTCATCATACCCCCACGACTAAATGAAAACTCATACTCGAGTTAAAGTGAGAATAAGCTCCATTGATTACACAGTGGATAGGTATGGGATTATTGATTGGCTAGAATGGATTCATGCCACAGTGTGGAGTTAGAACAAAATTAAGACACAACATAAAAAAAATCCTATGATTACAAAATTGGATGGAACTCATGTAGTTCCTAGTGGAGATGGCTCCTCCATGGATGTCTTTCCTTTTTCTTACGCTCCAGGTCTTGGGATTTGATGGCGTTGAAGTATCGCCTAGAGTTTCTCCTCTTGTAAGGCCTTGAGTGCCTTGGCACACATGTAAGTTTGCACTTGTTTCATAGAGGCATCCCAGTCAACCTTCTCTTTTTCTTTCACCACCCTTTTATTCTCTATCAACAGTCTATTAAGTTGCTTGATTCTGAAAGTGTACAGCTGGTTCTAAGCAACTTTTGGCCCTGTATTCGGAAGGTCTAATACTTCCGAAATGGCTTGAACAGAGAAGTCAATAGTCACATCACAATTGTTAATTGTGGTGCCTTCTTCTTTATTGTGCCAAAATTGGTACATTTCCCCTAAGTACTAGGCACCTCTTTCAGAGAGGGTAGGTCATAATGGGGATCCTTTGAGGTGATCCTTAATGGCCACTGCAGCAAATTCTGCGAAAGGTCCAAAGTTTAATTCCATGATCACTACAGTGAATATGGACCTTTCATGGATGGTCTGAACACAATCCTAGGTCAGCGTGAGATATCATCCCTATTCAGACACTGCAGCAGCTCCTCCTTTTTCCTACCTTGATTGTACAGTAGCAAGGTCTTCTTGATGGATACTAAATTATTGTTCCTCCTACTCTGCATGTTGTTCGGCAGTAACTTGTCCTTCACCTCTCCAAGGTTTTTTGATCACACCTTGAGTAGGACCTTCCTGTTGTTCATGTTTCGTGGCAATCTGCAATCACACGGGATCAATCGTTAGTAAGGTTGTTACCAAAGTTAGGTTATACCTTACTGCTTGCCTTAATAGATTTACTTTATTTCTGTGTGATGTTAATTATTGGAAGAACATGTCCCTGAAAGATTATAATGTTAAGTCCTCTTTGCTTAGGTGGTTTCCAAATTTAATTTTCTGGTATAGCTAAGGGGATGAAATTATTTTTAACACATTCTATTCTTAATTTTATACCTAATTATCCTTAAAGATGTCCTTTGGACTATGATGAATTTCAAAAAATTTATGCACTATTCAGCGTGTGCCCCTCCCCCATAACTAAGCTGAACACTCCAGGTTCAAGTAGGTTCAGACATAATGAAAATTGGAGTACCAGCGAGCAAGATATAGGTATAAAAGCAAGGGTCTCACAATCGCAAGTCGTAGAGAGAAAAAAAATTTGAAAAACTCCCCCACGTGAATAGTGGAAAATGATGGTAAGTGTTGCAGGGGGGTCACGTATATATATTTTCATCAAAGTTAGGGCACTTAGAGAATGTACTAAATTTTTTAATATATATATTTTTTTTTAAATTAAATGATGTAAAGTAAGGACATCTGGACGATTGTTAAAGGGTTCCAAGGTAATTCAACTAGTTCTGAAGGCATAAAAATTATGA
>MNCI01016898.1:347802-368581 GCA_015680685.1 Gnetum montanum | reverse complement strand
TTTAGTCTACGGAGTTCGACCAGATCGCGCGTGCTACGCTCGTTTCATATGGTTGAGTGTAGGGGTACCTTGCCATTCATCAATTAGATAGTTAATTAGTTAATCCCTAAACCTTTATCTATACTTTAGCACTTAAGAAAAAATATATAAAAAATATGAAATATAAATAAATATCATATACCTTGGCTCACACTTAACCATACAGAAGAGCTTGCATGAGTGAGAGCTAAGAAGACAACGATGACATATCCAAGTTATTATCTTTGCCCATAGGTACATTTAGGGGCTAAGTCCACCAAATTTGATCAGATTGCTGGTGCAATGCTTGTGATTTGTATGGGTAGGCATAGGGACTACTTGCTACTCATCATTTCAACAATCTCACATAGTGTTCAACCACTAGTAGAAGGTGAAGGCTTTAAAACAATGTTGAACAAAGGAAAAGGTAAAGATGTTGTAGGTTCAACCTCTTATGCTAATGTGATAAAAGGTAGCACATCTTTACCTCTTCAAGTTTTTTCAATGTTTAATCATTCTAGAAATCTTAAAATGCATTCAAGGAATAATAAATTGAGATCTCAAGAGCCCCTATTGGATTAAATGAAAAATATGATCAAGTGCATCCCTACAAATTTGGCTCAAAACCATTATCTTCTATAGCAATGCTATTAGCAATTACTATGTTGTGCTTAATCAAAATTCTAAGCACACCTCTTCTCCACAATCTTTATGGTTAAAATTTTATTTTAGGATGTTATAGGATTAATAGAACCTCTTCACTTATACCATGCATATTTGTGTATTTGACCATTAATGAGATACACCTAGATATTATTTTTCTTCAAGAGGTTAAGGTTTAAAGTTTTAATCTTTAGGTAAGTAGTTCTTGCATAGAACCTTATTTTGTTTTGTATCATTCAAATAATGTTGAAGTAAGAAGATGTACTATTATTATGCTTCATCCCAAGTGAAATAGCTAGGTAATTGGACTAATGTAGACTCCTCTAGTAGTCTTGTTTGGGTCAACCTCTCTTAAATGGTCAATGTGTTGGCTTTTTATCAATTTACGATGTGAATGTTACCAAGCTCAAACATGAGGTATGGAAATATATAATTTTTTATCTTCTTAAGATCCTCTTTGTCATGGTTAGAGATTTTAATTTTATTGCTTTCCAAGGTGATAAAATTGGATGTTAGACTATCTCTACTATTTCTAACAATAAACTCCTTTGGCTTCATATTTAGTAGAGATTCAATTTTTTTAATTTGATTGCAAATAGAGGAAATATGCTTGCAAATCAATGGTTCACTTGGAGCAATCATAGAGCTTGTTAAGATAAAATCATTTCAAGACTTGACAGAGTTCTCATATCCTCTACGTTAATTTGCAAACTTAATCTGTCCTAGAATCCTCTTGTGATGTTCTTTCTCAATTCACTTTATCTGATCATGTTCTTATTATTTGTTATTTAACAACTAATCAGATAAATCAAGAAAATGGTTTGAATAAGGATATTATTTTTAATATTTCTTTTTTGTCCAATGATGTTTGTTGTAGCCTTCTTTTACAAGCTTGGAATATTAGCCTAAGCCCAAGAGATGAAAATGATTGGATTACATGGTGAAATGAGACTACGAAAAGAATAAAAAAACTTTGTAAGCACTTGGTAAGGAAATTCAAATTTAAAAAAAAACTCAACTAAGATTAGATGATGAGCATGATATTGAATGTCTCACTCAACAACCTAGTATCTATACTAGTTATTTTGGATACTCTTGATGTCCAAAGTGCACAATTGAAATCTTGGGTTAATTAGATTCATATTGAATACAAACTAGTAAAAGGTTTTTTTTTTCATTATGTCAAAGGTAAACCTCATCCTTGGAAGACTGATTTTATTTTACCTATTGGTTGAATTGTTGACCAGGATCATGGTATTTCTTAGCATTTCTATTACTTTTATAAACAACTCTTTTCCTTTGAAGTTGTAAAGTTGTAGAAAATGGATGTCATATTACAAAAAAATACTAGTCCATAACATTTTCTTATGCCTCATACTTTTCTTTCTTTGGATGACCCCACAAATGTAGTAATGTCTATGCCCAATGATAAAGTTCTAAGAATGAATGACTTTTTGACTGTGTTTTATAAGCACTTTTAGCCTTCTATTAAATTTGATTTTTATGCTATGTACAATGAGGCTATACATAGAGGATCCCTTAGATAGATTCTTAATAATGGTATTATTAAACTATTACAAAAGAAAGGAGATCTTCATTTGGTCAACAATTGGTGCCCATCATGCTACTTAAAAAACTGCATATATAATTATTACTAAAGCAGTAGCTTCTAAGCTTAAAAAGCGTATCGCCAAAGTTATTAATTAGGAACAATTAGGTTTTGTTCCCAGAAGATACATTCTAGATAATGTTCTAACAACCATTGAAGCTTTGAATTACACTAAAGAGTCTAGGCAATGTTTCTTTCTTCATGAGTTAGATTTTGCTAAAGCATATGATTGGATTGAATGGCACTCTTGAACATATGTAGTTAGGGAGGTTTTTCATAGATTAGGTTTTCCTTCTTGCACATGCTTTAACCAAAATCTTTATGAATGGGAAATTATCTTGTGCATTCCTTTTGCAAAGATCTGTCAGGCAAGGTTGTCCTCTTGTCCCCTTTTTATTTATTATTATAGCTAGTGTGTTAGGCTATGCCTTTGATTTTGAGTCTAAAATGAATAATGTTCTTGGTATCTCACTTCCTTTCAATTTTTGTTGCATCAATATTAGTTAGTTTAAAAAAAAATATTTCTAATACTATAAGTAGATTATTGGTACTTATTGTAATACTTCTCACTCAAGAATCAACTGGAAAAAGTGAAGTAACATTAAATCTCCTTATAGACCTCTTAATGCTAGTATCCAGAGTGTTGCTTGGAGATGGATAGAATGACATGAGATGTTTAAACTTCATGGCATACCTCATGTTATTATTCTTAACATTTCACAATTATGGGATCTTATTATCCAAAAAATTATATAGAAAGTAGAAAAGTAATTTGAATGGCATCTTTCTCTCCCTAGAACGGCCATTATTACAAAACATATTATTTCTTCCACTCATGTTTGCTACTCTTCTTTCATAGCTCAAAAAAGTGCTACTATATGAAGATTAACAGTATTATTAGGAGTTATATTTATAATGTTGGTTGTGGCTTTACTCAAATAAAGTGAATACTTATACTCTTCCCAACAAGGAAGGTGGCCTTGGAATTGGTAACCTTTATGACCAATCATTTGCTTTGTTTGCAAAATGGATTCTTAGGGTAATGCATGGTATGGAGAGTTTGAAAAAGTTAGTTAGAGTTCATTTCAGTAAATAAGTGCCACTCATTCTCTTTCTCGCTTATCTTGGCTAAATTGAGTTGTTCCTAAATTTCCCTTGAAAATTAAATAATCCATGTTTCTCCAAGCTGTATGGCAAGAATGACAAGTTGTTTTAAAGTTTTAAAATTGGTCTTCTAATAATGTTAACCTTTCTATGATTCAATTACATTCATTATGGTGGTGTGTAGCTACTACTCTTACCTTTAATGAATTTCAACATCCTCTTTAGGGATTTTTAAATTATTACCAATTTAAAGTGGGGAGGATGTTGTGGGTGAATCATAAATAATGCAAGCAAAGTCTTTTATTCACAAGTTTCTTTCTCTTATAAACTACCAACCTTTTTTACAGGCTATCCTTTCAATTGTTGAAGCTCAACTTCAAGCACCTAAATCATCTTTTTGAAAATTGCAAGATAACTGATTTTGGAAGGATGGTTCTTGTCTAAATGCATGAGCAAGATACTTTCAAAAGAACATCACTTTGAATATTTGAATCACAAATAGTGTATGAACTGAAGCTTTGATAAATGGAGAATTAGTTTTTAAAAATTATGAAGAACTAGTTGGTAACCTAAGATTAAAGTTTTCATATGATCATTACTAACAATGGGCTATCAATGGGTGCAAGAATGTAATAGATTAGGCTTGACACTCATTGATGTGTTTTTTTGTAATTCTTTAGAATATCTTTTACATTTGTTTTTGAATTGCCCAATGATAAAGTCTATGATGGCTTTTTTGTTTTAATGGGTGTTTCCTATATCCTCGTTGCCTCCTCTTTTTCATTATATTTCAATTGCCATCTCAAATCATGGAGAAGGTTTTGGAATTCCCAAATTTCTTTTCCTTGTTTGGAAGAAATAAAGTGATTATGCCAAGTTTCTCTTTTAGCTTGTGTTGTTTTTTTCTTTCATCCATCTCTTCCTTTAGCTTTAACTTCTTGGCAACAATGGATCTACAACAGTTTAAAATAAATATGTTCTTCTTTTTCAGCAACTTAACAATTGAAAAGCTTTATTTTGTGTAGTTTGTAAGCTTATCCTTAGTGATCCTATAACATATTACATTTATCTCTTGCCATTGAATTATTGGTGGAAAGGTTTTTCATTATGACTTCACTATTGATGTTAGTTGTTATCTAAATACCTTAAGTATTTTGGAAAGTTGAATTTTTTGTTTGTATGATGTCCTTGATATAACCTTCTTTACTATTTTTTTAAAAAAATTGATTTCAAGGTATTTGTGCCCTTGCACTTGTTGTACTCCCCCTCCACCCATAACTTGAAGCTTCCAAATTAAGAGTATTACCACTAGGTAAGCACATAGAGAAGCTTAGAAAATATAGAGAGAATCTAAATATTATCATTAATGACTTGTAAAAAGTATACAATAGATTTCTAGAGAGATTACTTGGTGGATTTATAGAAGAAACGCGTGCCTAATAAATATATTAAAGTCATTCACTATATTTATGAAGGAGCTACTAATGGAATTAAATAGTATTGAACCATTATATATCCTATATCAATTAACTAAAGGCTAGTACAATATTTCATCAAGAAATAGACACATAGCTCTTTCTTTGAGATTGGTGAGATCCAAATGTTGAACAAGTGAGCTACACAATCATACCTAGGGGTATAGCATAATGGTCAAGACACTCCATTCATGGAGGTGGTAGCAATGGAGTAGCTTTGGGTTGCGATCCTCTTATTGAGTGGGTCACATCTACCCTACTATATAAGTAGTGGCTATGCTACAAGCTACAATGTCTATTAGCTTAAAAAAAATTTAAAATAAAACTTGCTACATAGTTAACCATGCATTTGGGTAGTTCTAATTTGGGTGTCAGACCCAAAAAAAAATTAATAATGAACAAATAAAAAGAGTACATCACAAGCTTGAGTAGACAACATTAACATATATATATATATATATACACACACAAAAGGCTTTTTCTTTTTTTTTTCTTTTTATTTTTGCGGTGGGTGGGGGGTGGGCCACTGGAGGTGTTGGAACCCGAAATAAGTGAAACATAGGTATACCCCAAGATTTATAGAAGTTTATAACTCAATGCTACAAATATCCCTTGGCTAATGGCTTTTCTTCCTTCTTGCCCTTGTGGTTCCCGAATGGGTTTGTTGGGGCGAACATTATAGGTTACTATACCACTAAGCTAAACCTCATTGTTAAAACTAACTAATTTTAAAACCACCCACTTATGTGTACAACTTTATAATTGATACTTTGAAAAAAGAGATAAGTGAAGAAAATTAATTGTTAGTAGGGAGAAAAGTCCAGTTCTAACCAAATTTACATCACTTTTCAATATCCATGCTTGAACTTAAATTAGCAAAAGGATTTGACACAAAGAGGTGTGGCTTAATACCAATATTTATATCAAAGTAAGAAAGTGGTAGCACTTATGGAAAATCTTTACCTTGTCACTTGTTATTGATCTTATGTTGAGAATCTTCATTATCAATTGTAATTGTTGTGTTGACGCTAGTTTTAATCCTTGACTTAATAGTATTATTGTTAGACAAAAAAATTTGCCTTATGAGCTATCTATCCAAGCTACTTAATACTTTCTCTAGTAGCAGTAAAATAATTGTCTTGAGGGTAAATATTATTTTGTGGAGGAGGAAGGTGTTGGAACCTTGAAATAATTGTAATATAGGTACACCCCAAGATATATAAGCCAATTAGAAGTTTATAACTCAACATTGTCCACTAGAATTGAACCCATGAATTAAAGCTTTTAAATCAAGATTCTTATAGCTAGGCTAATACCACATTGTTAAGAAAAATGTTTCTAATGGTTAAAGCAAGTTAAAAGGAAACTAATTTCATTCATTTTAGTTGCTTGCACATCATCCTATGTTGATGAATGGGAAGACTCCTCTAAGGATTTCTTTAAGATAAATCCAATCTAGAGAAATCTTTTGTGATGGTCAAAACTAAAGGTCAATGATGGAGGTGGTTGGACCCCGAAAAATCATGAATAATAATTAAAAAATTTGTAGCACCTTAGATCATCAACACACAAGATTTTAGACATAAAAAGAAAAAGCCCAATGGTTTTAGGGATACATATTTAGGTTTTCATCCTTACAACTAATCTTTAAAAATTTCTCCCTTAGGATTTGAAAAGTATCATGCTTTGCTCTTGTTTAGAAATTCTTCATAGACATTAACTTCTTACTCAGTCTTTTTTTTTTTTTTTCCCTTTTTCTTATGTGTAAAGAAAAGAAGCTAACCCCCTTCAAAGAAAAATGTATGGAATAGTTAGAAACAAGAAATAAATTACGACAGAAGCTAATGACTTACCCAACTTGTGTCCACATATATGCAAGAAATTAATTATGAAACATATTAATTGATTTCTCAACCTTCACTAAAAGTTTTTCTGCTTAAGGTTGTAACTTAAAAGTGACATTTCAAACAATTTGATGATTAACTCTTGATTCAAAATCATAGCTATGTTTCTGCTAATAGAAAATAACAACATCAGGAAGCTTCCAAATAGAATAAAGAACAAGTGGCCAAAAACACTTCTAAGTGGAGACAAAGATAGTAGACAAAGCAAGTTGAATAGACAAAGCAAGTTGATTATGCTTCATTGAAAGTTATTGTAAATTTTAAATGTTCAATTCCAAGCATATTGTGCAATTAGACACATTAAAAACATGTAAAAAGAAGTCTTCGCCTCTACAAATATGATATGAGGATAAATAGTTCCCATATGTTGAAGTCACGCAACAATGGAAAAACATTCCAAATATCTTTTATTGTTCTCCTGAAAAATTGTTATGGTAATTACATCTTCTAGTACTTATTAATATTGTTACAAATAAGATCATTCTTGATAATTATCTTTTAACCAATTTGTAGTTAAAAGGGAAAACGGACCAACCATCCTTCAAAAACATATTTGGAAAGGTTTAATGCAAACTAATGTGGAAACTGGAAATTGGAAATTTTTATTATATCCAAAAAATTACAAAGAATTTGCTAGACGGTTACAATGCCTAAACACATTTTCGAAGGAAGTTGAAAGCATCATTGATGTAATGCCTCAATCAAATAGGGTCAATTTAAAAGAAAACAATGAGTAAATTATAATTAATATTATAATTCATTTGAATGTGATCCAAAGATGGGCAAAATAAAGAGGTAGGTTCTTGACCCTCTATGCTTTGTTCGCGTAGTCTGCAAATATACTCTTTTCTCACTTTTCTCACTAAATTGATCCAATAACATGTCTGAACAAGGAGATGATAAGAGCTTATTCTTGCTCTAGCAATTTTATCCCTTAAATAAATAGGAATAGCCAAGAATAGATACTATTGGGTACTAGATAATAAACCTCCTCTAACATAGTGTAAATAAAAATGCTTTTTATTTAAATTGTCAACTTCAAATAAATCATCAACTTTACCAACCAATTTTTAAATTAAAATTAAAGCTTTATTACATCCAAAGATCCATAAAATCTATTGAATAGAAAAAAATAAAGATAAGACTTTACAAATTGACGAAGCACTAATTCCAATTCAAATCATAAAGGCCCGAAGTCCTATCATTAATCCATCTATCATGAAGTAATAAACAAGAAATCGCACTTTCTGAATTTGCTTCAAGTAGTGTTCATTTGTTGGACATAGGAAATCCTATACTTCATTCACCTTTGTATGTTCATTGAACCCAAAGGAACTATAACCCAAAATTAGAAGAAAAGAGCAAATAGCAATCTTAGAGCTTTTTTACAAAAGCATGATGATGAGACACAATACTTATAAATGCCCAGTCTAAGCACGAAGTGCAATGGCTGAAGGCAATCTGATTTCCTTGAGGAGGATAATTTACACAATTCTTGTGAAACTATAATATAAACCAAGGTTTTTATTTAGTCATCAAATTTTTTATTTTGGAAAAGGACAATCAGTACTTGTGGTTAAATTGGCTTCTGAAATAATAAATAGCTAGAAAAGAGAATAGGATTACAATTTTCTTATTATGGATAAAGGAACAATCAATGCATGTATTTCAATTAGCTTGTGAAATAATAGAGAGCTAAAAGAGTATGAAATAACAATTTTATTAGCATGAATGAAAAAATATTTTCTAGGCAGAGCAACTTAAGAAGACAGAAGGTGCGATAAATGCTTTCACCTTTATTGTAAAATGTTGATATAATAAATTTTTCCTCGCTCAACAATAACAATGCTAACTAAAACATTATAAATAATGTTTATTATAAAAATGTTGATATAACAATTTCTTCTTCATTCACCAATAATAGTGGTAACTGAAAAATCATAGATAATGTTGATAAGCAGCCTCATGGTTCTCAATATAATGAAGTGATATTTTATTAACCGTTCTCAGGTTAACGATTGTTACTGCAATCGTATGTTAAAAGTAATGTTTATAATTATTAACCATCACCATTTATGTGCAGCCCTCACGAAAGAGGGAAATTGATTTAGTGTGGCAGCCCTCACAAAAGAGGGAAATTGATTTCGGGTAGCTTAGCAATGAAGCTGTATTGATTAAAAAAGAAAACATCACTCGTAAATGCAAATACTTGGAACATTTTTGAAGAAAACGTTACACGGTTTGCAGGAAAGCTAACAGACATGCATCGTTGCTTAGATGCATGACCGGATAATCCACGCGCAATGAGAACCTTTAAACAAAACTGGCCACAGACATATGGTAACCGAAGAATACCTCATTTCAGAAACAAATTTTCAATCCGTGCATTTTAAATAAAGGTTTGGCTTGCCACGCAAACCGCTCCCGATAAGTAACAAAGAAAAGCTCAACTTTTGAGAGGCTTAAAAGAAATTTCAATTAAACAAATTAGGAAAAAAAGAAAGAACTAAAGATAAACTCAAGTGTTGAAGGGCTTGGGAAAAAATTTCAATTGAACCAAAGATAAACTCAAGTGTTGAAAGGCTTGAGAAGAAACTTCAATTGAACCAATCAAAAAACAAAAACAACTAAGGAAACTGAGGTGGCAACAAAAACATTAAACCATTTAAATCAGCCACACAGACCACCCCTCATTAGTTAACAAAGAAAAACTTTCTTTTGAAAGCATCGCGACATTTATTTTAGTTGCATATTACCCGAAAAAAATTCTGAAGCCATGGCAGCTCAAGAAAAAATTCTCGCAATCAAGTAAACCGAATCAAAGACAAATTTATGCAATCCCGGGAAACCGAACAGGAGCAAGAAAAATTTAAATCAACTTAAATCAAATACAAAGACCGCTCCCGATACCCAGGAAAAAATAACTTTTAAAACATCAATGCCATGTCCGACAGAAAATTTATTGGAATTATAAGCCCTGTAAAAAGTGTAATTAAAATCATGATAACCCTTACGAAAATAACAAATGAATTTGAAAAACCGAATGCATAAAAATTTACCAAAAAACCAAGGAACGCAAAAAAAATTTAGTAAAATCAAACCCAAAACAAAAGCTGTTGCAGGATCGATTGAAGATTTATTTGTGTAATGAACATTTAAGTAAGTTCATAGATCTGCAGATGCCGCCTGCCCGGGCAAACCATGCAGGGGTGTAAACATTTGACAAATGGAAACAACCGCCCTGGAAAAAACCGCCAGGATTCGAGGAACAATAACGCCAGGATTGGATAATCAGTAGCGTTCGGTTAGAAGCAGTTAATGGACGATGCAGCTAATCAGAAACAGCAACCCTTAACCCCCAAATTTCAATAACTATAGGAACAATTAAAAAAAACTTCATAAACGAATAGCAAAACATTCGTCAAAATCCAAAACCATGCTCTCTCAAAGAGAAAAATAGTAACCCTGATTTCACATTCCTACCGGAGTCTGATATTCAAAACCTTAAAAAAACGCTTACTAGTGAAATTTTGTTTTTATTAAACACTACTGCAACAGCAAACAACCATTTATGTTCATACCCGTTTGGGGCACCAATAACCAGTAGCATTCAAACATCTAGTTTCCAATTCAAAAGAAATACAAGAACCCAATAACGATTTTTGTTAGCAAATATGTTTCTGCATAGTTTTTCATAATAGAAACTTCTCAACTTCACCCATGTTCGATACAGTAGGAACAAAGTTCATAAGAGTGCAATAGCAGAAACAGAGGAAACATAACAGAAGGGAAGAATGAGTTCAATCGCTAAATGAAAACACCACAGACATACATTTGCCAACGGGCAAGAACGAAAAGTCCTCCTCCTCAAGGGACTAACATACTCTACAAATAAGTTAACTGACGTTCAAATGTAGTCATACACTTACCAAAAACACAGTAGCAAATTTAGAATTCAGAATTCCATAAATAAAAATGAGAGATCACTGACCCCATACACAAAAAGACAAGGTCCAGAACTTCTCCAAACTTACTATATGTGGATAAAATTGCATTCCGACCCTATTTAAATTACTAAAAGTTCAGCTCAGCCAAACACTGAAGAAAGATCACTTGGCCATCATAACTTTAACAAATTCTTCATAATTTATCTGTCCATCACCATCAACATCAGCTTCACGAATCATTTCATCAACTTCTTCATCAGTGAGCTTCTCTCCAAGGTTGGTCATAACATGTCGCAACTCCGCAGCAGAGATAAATCCATTCTGATCCTTGTCAAATACACGAAAAGCTTCTTTAAGCTCTTCCTCAGAATCAGTGTCTTTCATCTTTCGTGCCATAAGATTGAGAAATTCAGGAAAATCTATAGTGCCATTTCCATCAGCATCGACTTCATTAATCATATCTTGTAGCTCTGCCTCTGTAGGATTCTGTCCCAATGATCGCATCACAGTTCCCAGCTCCTTTGTAGTTATACATCCTGCAGAAACACCATTTCAAAGATAAAAATTACCAACGGGTCGATAGAAGGAACTTCAAACATTAACAAAGTAACATTTACCTTAACAAATGTCCTACTTACATTAAATGACTCTGGTTGACAAGAGACATGCCTTAAGTTGTAAAAGCAATGCAAAATTTGTTCAAACATCTCATCTAGAGAAAGAAGAAACTCATGCATACCTATCATGAATTACATTTTCACACAACTTTTGGAGAATATTATCTGGTTAGATGGCTAGTTAGATGTGACAGTTATAATAAATCAAGGTACTCTTGCTCTTTGATATTTATTCATGTAGGAATAATAGAACCAAACCAAGATCATTAGATGTAATCCTTGCATATCTAAGCTGCCAGTTTACCAGCAACACATATCTTTAGAAGCTATTGCTAATAAATTTCCAAGGGCTCTAATTTACTATATTAAACTTTGTCATTTTCTTGCTTGAAAATCGCAATGATTGGGGCAGTGCCGAAAATTGAGTCAAATGTAGCTTCAGAAAGCCTTACCAGTTGAATTAATAATACCTTAAAAGTCTGTCTGGGAGCTGAAATTGACTCTGCAACGATGTATTAGATTATCAGCAGTTTAAAACTTAAAATCCCAAGGGTCCTATTCCTCGATTCCTCTTTGGCAACAGATTGTTTAGAAATTGCAGTCAAGCATTTTATACCAAGCATAGGGAAAACTGTATAGGCAAAAATAATAAGCTTTGAGACATTGCTTTGCAGTTAATGGTACAATCAACATCTAAAGTCTCTAGAAAAGGAAAAAAATTTCCATTGAATATAGATCCTTATCAAACTAGCAATATTTGCACGATCAAGAATTGAATTATTTGATTTCAATGAACAAGGGCAACTGTAACCATAATCTATCCCTTTAAACAAAAAACAGATTCCAAACCTGCTTGCGTACCATTCAGACTAATTAATAAATATATATAATACGTAATACTGGACATTTCTCTCATAAGAAAACCGAACACAAGCATCTCTCGGAAGAGAATAACAGTGGTAGGAGACGTATTATTTCAACAACAGAAAAAGCCCCAAAGATAGCATGGATACCTTTCGGAATCCGATTTTCAATAAAAAAAACAAATAACTTAAAGAAAAAAACTGAATTATAAAGGTCACAGCAAAGCTTTATTTCAATAAAGAAAAGCGGTCATTATCACTTGCGATATTCCAAATACCCACAAATACACATCAAACCCTTATCAGGTATTTTAAAATGATACTGAGCTTATCGATACAGAAACAGTCTTCCGCAATTGATCCGAGAGTATTAACTTAAACACATCCTACCCACTCTTAAAATAAGCATACCCTAGCAAACAACACAGAACAAAGTAGAGCATAGCATATCGAAAACGGAGCAGATCGATAACTCCGGCTGCACGAAAATATTTTAAGGCCCTAAAAAAACCCTAACCAAAAGGCAAAAACCCTAGGATCTTCTTCACACGGAAAACCCAAATCCACAAGACAAACAACATGATTTTGAAACGGGCAGAATTAATTAACGAAAACCGTGACACCCGAAAACAGCGACAACATCGAGCGACGATAAGGGTTTTGAAACAGAGAGCTTAACAAGGCAATCAAGGAACAGAAACAGTTAAAGCGGGTCAAAAGCACTGAACAAACTGACAGAAAAACTTGAATCGAAAGATGAAAAGATTGATCGAATTACCGTCGCCGTCCTTGTCGAAAAGGCTGAAAGCCTCCTTAAACTCGGAGATCTGCTCCTCAGTAAGCTGTTCAACCATGTTTGCCAAAACGTGCAAAACAAACAACGCAGATGCAGACGAAGATGGAGATGCAGTGAAGTGAAAGTGCTTGACTGATCAATGGATCGATCACAGCAAAAGCCAGAGACACGCAGAAGACGGCAGCAGGCACAAAGACCCTAAGTAGCCCTTGCTGTGTATGTATGGCTGAGGAAAGCGTCTATATAAAAAAGCTTACCTTAGCTTACGTTATTAGGCTGCGGTTATTATTAATTTAGGCATGCCATTTGGGGCTTAGCATGTTAGTTAACACATGTAATTGCGCATTTGACTAATCATTGCTACCACGTTGGCCATCCCAGCTCAGCCAAATCCTGTCTCACGTACCTGGACGGATGGATAGGTACAGACCATGATTCAATGTGCCATTTTTGACCTTTCCACGGTTAAAGCAACGATATCATTGATTGAATGTTGGATTTTGCTCTTGGTTAACTTAACTTGCGTTCATGCTCATGCTAATAGGTGTCAAAGAGAATAAGAATATATAAAGATTTCGTACTTTTGTCCTGGGCTTACGCAATTTGTCCATTTTCATTATATGGATAACCTTTCAGTTTAAAAAGTTTTGGATCTCCTTTGACGTGTCAGTTTGTCTCAGCTTTGATGGTCCGACCATTGCTCGGCAGTGTTGACTGTGTGGTGGGACAGTATAATTAGTTTAATTAAGAGTAAATGCGTTAAATTATTAGTGTACTTAAGATTAAATACATTATCAAATTCTTGGAGTAGAATTGGTAGTCTAGTGGTAAAGCATTTGAATTTCATCATATATAGATGGAAGGTTTAAATCTTTTCCATTGTCTTTCATGACGCGTGCGCGGACGATGTTTCCTCATCTTTTTTATCTTTTTATGCTCTTTTAAAGGTTTTACAAGAATTTCTTGATTTAAAGGTTTTACAACGATTTGGACCTATCTCTCAAGAATTTCTGTCTTCCTATTGTTACCGTGGCATAGTTTTTGCTGTGGATGTTTTTTTCTCTTACTGTAAAGGTTTTTAAAAAAACATGTGTGATGTCTTTCCTCTCTTCTTACAAAAATAAGGCCTTTCGATTTTCATAAATTTGTGTTTTTGAAACTGGCTTTAGGGAATTCGTTTGTAATTAATCTTCATGGAGTTGAGATGAAGCCATCCTTGCAAGATTAGAGAACATATTACGATGTAGAAATATAGGAAGGGCTAAATTCATAATAAACATTTTGACCTAGAAACTCACAATGCTAATTACAAAGCTTATGATAAGTGGTTTAAGTCTTTAACTCATGTTAAGTATAAAACTCTAAAATAATTGTAATATAAGTATACCCCAAGATATATAACTCAATATCTCCCACTAGAATCAAACTCATGACTTAGTAGTAAATGTCAATAGATCCATGTATGGTCATAGGGACCTTTTGTAGGTGCTTGCACGCATGAATCCACAATGCTAGCACCTGCATAGTAACACCATAGGAAGAGTTTGACCTTTCAAGTTATATTTAGAGGCAAGTGTTAAACCTAAAATATTTTTTTAAACAATATTTACCCCTAATACATATGGTCAAATTGGAGGTTTATAACTCAGAATTGCCCACTATATAATAGAATGAGGTTTTAACCTAGTGGTAAGGGGGGTGTTGGAACCCAAAATAAGTAAAACATAGGTACACCCTAAGATATATAGTCCGAATAGAACTTCTCCTTAAGTTTTTGCAGTAATGATTGTAATAGTCTTTCTATGTGTTTGTGTGCATGTTTGTTGTCAAGTTGTGTGTGTGCTTTGTTTAGACTGTGGTGGAAATTGCTAATTAGAATAGTAATAAATTTGTTGACCAAATTTTTATATGTATTATGATTAAATGTTTAAATGCTTTATGCATATGAAATATGCTTTAAAATACATGTTGGGAATGTTTTAAAATAATAATAATAATAAATATATGGGAAAACAAAATATTTTTTGTTCTATTTCAATGAGAAACAAAAGAAAAACATAGGAAAATACTCTAAGGTGTGCCTCAAGAGCTAAAACAGGTATGTTAAGATGCAAAAGAATGCTCATTACTAAGGAACTTGACCTATGAATCAAGTTGGAGGAATCTAACCCATGAATTAGGGATATTGTGTGCAAATATTGTAGCTTTATATTTTATTTTATTTTTAATCTAAATGTGATGCATTGTTCTTTTAGTTTAAAATAGTAGAGTATAAGTACCCTCTCCATGGCTATAGAAAGCTCACGTGATGACCTTTCAAGGCTCGTAAGACGATGGGAAAATTCACATCGCTGATGACCTAAAAAAGAAGGTGCCTTATTTGATTATGTATCCTGAACTGCCCTTATCATGAATCTATTTTGAAAACTCTTTCTTTGCATCTTATGATGATTCTGAATGATAAAGAAAGATATTATGCTAGAATGTTTTGTAATTATCAAGAGGAATTGAACCTGAGATCTAGCAAAATCTGAATTCTAGAATATCAAAAATTGTTGATTTAGGAATTAAACTTGCAACCCATGAATATACATATTTTATTTATAGTGATCATGAAGAGAATTGAACTCATGACTCATTGTTGATAAAAGAGAGAGAAAAGAAAAACTTCAAAAAGAAAGAAAAGAATATGAATAATTCCCAAGAGTCATTTACAAGAAACTATCCATTATCCCTTATTCCACCTACAAATAGGGAGAGGAGGAGAGGAAAAAAAACACACAAGGCAAAAGTAGTTGAGCAAAACAAAAAAAAAAGGGGGATAATGAGGAGTATGGCTAAGAAGGAAGAGAAGACCATGGCTACTATAGGAGATAACGAGGAGAAAGAAAACGAGGAGAATTATCCAATATTTTGATAATTCCTTCTGATAAGCAAGATATCTAAGCAAGGAGGTAAAATGATACATCTCTTTTATGTTTGATAATGGCCAACAAGGGTTGATTTTCTCAAACTTCTCTCTTCTTGCTTATCTAACCACCTTCACAATGCTTGCATAAAATTATCAAGATTATTATTGTAAGCTTAGATTTTTTAAACCTTTATTACTTTTTTTTAGATCTCTCCACCCATCCTTTACACTCTCACACCTAAATGACTTGGATGAGAGTTGTTTCTGTAACAATTCAAAAACACCCGTAATGATTTGGGCATTTTTGGCAAAAGATTGTCAATAGGGGCTAAGGATCCCTGATATGAGGATTGGTACCACCTACAAAAAGTGAAAGTATCCTTGGGCCCATGGATAATTGTGAATGTTCTAAAATTGTTGAATTCTTGGGTTTTGATTGGAATTTGGTTGATGAACCCTCCCCATTTGAATGCATAAATCTTGGATCTGAATCTTGAATTATACCTTTTGTTCATATACCTTCTCAAGTCTGATTTTGATATCTTTCTATAAGTTGATGGAGTGGGGGAAAACCTAGGATGTTAATTTATGGTTGTGATCTATCTATTCTCTGCTATTGAACATATGAATTTCCTGATTAAATGATTACTGGTAAAATGGTTACAAGAGCTAAATTCAAATCTTGTTATTGTGTGTGGTTGGAAATTATAATATATTATTATGTGATTGAACAAATATGAGATTATTAATTTGTGGTTGGAAATTATAAAATATTATTATGTGATTGAACAAATATGAGATTATTAATTTATCTACCTTTGTGGGCATTTCTTTGGTTTTCAAATGTGCAAATGATCCTAATTAAATATTTCTTTTTAGGTTGAATAATAAAAAGTTTGATTTTTTAATTTGATAAATTAATATTGATTGTTTAGAAAGCCACATAGGCATTTTCTTCTTTTAACATTGCCTACTAAAATTAAACCCATGACTTGGAGCTTCTAAAGCAAGAGTTTTACCACTACACTAACACCTCATTGTTATTAGCCTAGTGGTAAGACTTTTGATTTAAAAGCTCTAAGTCATTTATTTGATTCTAATGGGCATGCTGAGTTTTAAAGTTCTAATTGGACTATCTATCTTGGGGTATACCTATATTACAATTATTTTAGGCTTCCGATAGCCCCCTAGAATTAAATGTAGTACTTGGAGTTTCCAACACCTCATTATTGGCTATACTTATGATAAATGAAGCATAATGTTAACTATATCTCTTGAGGTACCATTTTTACCATCATTACTACATAATGAGATGTTAGCCTAGTAGTAAAACCTTGATTTTGAAACTTAAAGTTATGGTTTCATTTTTATCTATTTTTTTGGAGGAGGGAGTGTATCAAATCCCAAAAAAATGAATAATACCATTACAAAATTTTAGAGCACATTAGATCATCAAAGAAAGAGTCTAAAGAAGAAGTCTAACAATTTTGGCAATGCCTTTTCAAGTTTTCATCCTTACAACTAATCATCAAAAACCTCCATTATTCAGAAGCACCCTCACAAATTTTCACTTCTTACTAAAGGGTTTTTTGTAAAGAGAAGGAGAAAATTCTCTCTAAAGTAAAAAGAATACATCAATCATAGATAAAAAACAAATAGCAACAAAAGCTAAAAGCTTCTTATTATTAAGCATCCAAAACAAAAAGAAATTAATATTGTAGGAAGCAAATTAATTGTTCAACTTTCACTGAGAACTTTTTTGCTTAAAGTTGTAGCTAAAAAGCAACATCTTTAAGAATATGGTATTTGACACCTAAAGAGAGGTCATAGTTATGCCCTTATTGCTAAAAAATAATTGCACATCGAAGCTTCCAAATAGAGTAAAGAACAAGGGGTCAAAGACAATTCCAAATGCAAAGATATGAAGTAGACAAAGCAGGGTGATCACCAAAAATGACTTCGTTGATGCTTTGTTGAAAGTTGTTGTTTGATTTCAATTTTATGAGGCAATGCTAGGTTATAAAGTTTTAATTTGTCTATATGTCTTTAAGGTAAAAATAAAAATAAAAGTAGTTTTGGGTTCCACCAATCCCCTTACTATTATTATTAATTAATGTTATCTTTCATTGCTAATTTACTCCTATGCTACTATAGAGCATCATGTTGGCTATATCTCTTGGGGTGTATCTTTTTTACCATCATTATTAATTAATGTTACCTTTGATTGCTAAGTTACTCATATGCTACTTTTTTGGTATAAATTGTGCTATGATTGTTTTTATTTGTTAGGCTCTTGTTCATCTACTGACCTTCCTAAGACTACAATTGACAAGATCCCACTTAACACGATGAGCACTGAGCCTCAAAGTGCGATCCTTTTAAATGTTTGCTAGTATTACTATTAGTAGTAGATTATACTATTTTTATATTTTTAGTATTGATAGCAAATATTAAAGGTAGATGCTATTTGTCAATTTGTAGCATATGTGTCAATGCACTTATCACTTCATCCAATTATAGAGCCTTACACCATTCAATTTTTGTTAATTTTTAAGATTTTAAGTAGTCACAACTCAATCATGAGTGCTCTTCCAAGAGTTAATTGGATCATGAAAAAAGTGTATGTGGGGGAAGGGGAGGGCTGCACATGGGGGATGGGGATAGGGTGTCAAGATGCCAAAAAAATGAATAATAAAAGAAATTTAGAGATCATCAATTTAGAAGAAAGAGTCTTAAAGAAAAAGCCCAATGATTTTATGTATGCCTTTCAACTTTTCATCCTCACAACCAATCCTAAAAAACATCCATTTTAGCATAGGAATAGGATTAGACCTTGCAATTATTCAAAAACTCATCACAGGTTTTCACTTCTTACTAAAGGATTCGTTGTAAAGGGAAATGATAATAGGTTTTCATATTTCCAATAGTAGGTGGAACATGAGTTCACCACAAGGTGTTCAATGATGTAAATAATTTTAGATCGTGAACTAATCATGACTTTGGTTGTGGTTATGATGAAAACATGCTACTCATTATTTGGGTTGCAACATATTTACAACATTTCGAACCTAGGTTAGAATGGAATCATGATGACATTGTTGTTTATTAAATAGGTTGTGACTACATAGGGACTTATTAAATCGACCTATGATGGGATCACAACAATTTAAAATATAAACACCTACAAGGTATTCTTCCTTAAAAGTATAAGCACTTATCCATAGATGCATTTTTTAGTCTAGCTTGGAAAAACTATTGCAATTTATCTATGTGAAGTCTAAGAGAGTTGATAAATGAACAAAATAAGAAAGTTAACATCTTAAGTTTGTAACTAAATATTTATAATTTAGAATGTATTATGTTAAGTAGAAATAAAAACATTGTTTTCCTTTTCTAATAAATTTTATTATAAAGAAAATATTATATATGTGAAAATTATTTTCTTATATCCTAGATTTGAATTGTGTGTATGGTGTTGATTTGTACCCCATTCCATAGTGGTATCAGAGCAAAGTTAGAAGATAATATTCTTTAATTGATGTTATCATTTTATCATGGTTTCAAAGAAGTCAAATCAAGAAAGAGATGGAGAAATAAGAACTTAAGAATTGTGTCAGCTTCTAATGGAAGAAATAGAATGACAATCAAGAATTCCTCTTCCAAGACTTACATTAATCCCAAAACTTGGTGTTAAAAGATATAATGCAGTTCCTTTTTCACCAAGACATGAAATAAGAGGATTCCATGCAATCAAGATTTCAAGTGGAAGAATTGAAAGGCCCTTCATAAAGGTCTCCATCCAAAACTTCTTTCATTAATAGGTTTTCATTGAAGACTAAATCAAGGATTTCAAACTTAAAATATGAAGATGAAGTAAGGTTGCCCAAGGGTGTCACTAGTCTTTTATATATTGAAGTCACTACATTTAATGAAGTGGATGGAATGAATTATTTCATTGTATGATTAAGGGCTCTTAAAGATATTTCCAATTATAGTAAATTGATGACTATTTGAAGGTTTTAATCACTAAATGCAAGCTTGTCAAAATGGTCACTCCTTGATGGAATCATGTACTTTAGGAAATAGGATACTTGAAGAGCGATGGGTACCCCTTATTTCCAACCATACAAATCACAACCGTTCATGCACGATCTGATTGAATTCCATAGATGAGACTAGTGGTGGCATCTAGATCATTATGTCTTGATCATAGTTCACTATCTTCCCACTTGGACTAGTGGTAGCTTTGTCATGTATGGTTTAGTCCAAAGTGAGGCATATTATTCTTGATGTTGTTTTAGCCTTATGCTACTCCTAACGATAATAAAGAAATCAATTATTTAAACTAATTAACAATGGAAAGTAAAGTCTAAACTAGCTGATGAGATGCGATATCGCATGCATCGTGATATCGCGTACGCGATATCGCGGCTGTCGCGATATCGCATGGGATGTGATATCGTGTACGTGATATCGCGGTTGTTGCGATATCACATGGGATGTGATATCGTGTACGCAATATCGCGTCGTCCCTTGCGATATCGCGTAAGCGATATCGCGGTCTGCTGCCAAATCTATAAATAAGAGGTGGCACTCCCCTCATTTCCCATCCTAGTCTAGAAGTAGGGAAACTCTGGCAGTTTGATCACTCCAGAGATAGATTATTTTCCATGTGCCTGCAGTAGGAGTCCTAGAGTGAACGGATCTTTATTCGAGCAACATTGTACTTGAACATAAGTTATGTATGATAATAAAGACAAACTTGATTGGATAAACCTTGCAGTGCATGGAATAGGATTTTATTTAATTGTTATTTATTGCTTTCCTAGAATGCGGTACGAGTACGACTTGATTACGAGCATCTAAGGATGT
>MNCI01016898.1:294353-346933 GCA_015680685.1 Gnetum montanum | reverse complement strand
CATGCCTTAGGATCCGCGATCTTTCCTTGGAAATCTCTAAGATAAACATTTGTGGAAAGATCGAGAAGAGGAAAGTTCCATGCATCACATACAGTGATTCATCGGGTGATGACATGGAGGGATGCTCATCTCCTCCATGCAATAGGTGTGCCCTTGAAATTTTGCAACAAAAATGCCTGTATGTAGCAACCACACAACCAGTAGTAGACATCCCGTGGGTGACAACTACTTGAAGGAGCAACCATATATGCATGGAATGAACTGAGGAAACCCATGCCCATAACGAAAGCATATACACATTGGAATATGAGCATCGCCAACTTCCACCCCTTAATCTAAGATCATCAATTGGGAGAATTTTGACACTTCTTAGAAATTCAAACAGGCACTCATTATTTCAGATCTCTTCCTTTCCACTCAGTCATGGGGGAGATGGCCACCTATGCTAATCATATGGGGTCCTCAGTTCTTTTTCAATTTTTGTTTTACAAATTCCTTTAACTTTTCTAATTTTTGTTTTACAAAGTTATTTAACTTTTCTAAGTTTTTGTTTTACAACTTTCTTTAACTTTTCTGGTTTTTATTTTATAACATCATTATACTTTTTCCATTTTGTGTGTGTGTGTGTGTGTGATCCACCCTGTAAGTTTGTCCCATAATAAGTGTTCGGACTGATGGTAGGAACTACTTTCACATTGATTGCTAATGTTTGGTTTTTACCTTTAAGTCACAATGTTGATACTAAGGTATGTTTCTTTTGATATGGCAGGCAATGAGACCACTTCATCCATCCATCCACCAGTTTCTATGGTCTCTCTCAACTTGGAAATGTACAGTCCTCTTCCAATAAGAACTTTAACGAATCGTTGACTGGGTATTTCTCAAACTAAGGAAGGACTCAAGGATTGCAAAGGGTGTGACTTCAAGGGAACTTGATGTTTTTGTGTTGGCAGTTCTCTTGGGTGCTTGGATGTTTTCTTCTTAAGTTTTCTTATCGTTCCAATGTTACCCCATCTATGGGAAGCTGAGACAATAAAAATAAGAAGTCTTTGTATGGTGTGGTTCTCACGCATAAAAACACAAAACAAAAACAAAATAAAAACTAAGTGAGAATTCAAAGCACACCCCTTAAATGAAATAAAATTTGGGCTACAAGCACTGGTTATGGAACCAAAAGTGTTCCCTCTAACTAAGGCCATTCTCACTTCCCATTCTCTCCTTTGTGTTGTCGGAATGGTGGTGGCTCTTTAGAGATGCATCCTCGTTATCCAAGTGGATGGTTTAGCCGAATGCATTGATGCGAAGTCACTGGATGTGGTTTGTTTGAGGCCGGAGTTGGAATGAGATGTGCCAAGTCACATTAATCATAACACACACAAGGGGCTGTACACTACCTTGTCCTTGGGATTCCATTCCATTCTCTCCTCTCCATCCTTCTCTCCATGGTTCACCTCATTGCCGATTGTATCATTAGTGTATATATTTTGGTTGATGCATTGTTTTCTTTTCAGTAAACTCTTACAGTTAAGACTTTAACTCTTGTTCCAAATGACATTCCCGAAGCCTACGAACTCTTTGAATGTGGGATTGTCAAGGCATTAAAGGCATGAGCCTGCTTTGGGGAGGACCCACTGACATTCCCAGTTGGTGCATCAGTTAACTTCTTTTCCCTAACATTTTTGCAATTAATTTCATTTTGTTCATTTCCATCTGGACATCCACTTAATTGATGTTTTAGTTGTCCCTTTTTATCTATCTTTCTTACTCCTTTCCTTTCTCCATTCTAGCACTACTGGAGGTTTGCGATTTGTCATGGGGGTACGGGGCCTGATTTTCTTGATTTTCTCCTAGCCCCAAAATTTTTGATATTCTTCCTAACCCCTACACCTTCAGTAGTCCTCAGTAACATATTCCCAGATCCATATCACCCATACCACAACCTAGCCAATGGACTTACATCGTAGCAAGGTATCAACTACATTGAGATTCATTTATCCTTGCTAATTAAGATTGTGTTGTGTGTGCAAATGGTAAACATGCAACAACGGATTGGAGTTAGAGCAAACACTTGGAATGCAGCAGCGCTGAAGCAGCTATGCAAGGAGCAAGATGGATAGTGCGCTTACCGAAGGACAAAAAAAAGCGCAATCTTGGCATTGGCAGTAGCAACACTTCTTTCTCTCTCTCTTTCTCAGCTACCAACTAAGGCTTGATGTCATTGTAATAAGGTGTTCACCCTTGTTGTCATGAACACCAGTTTTGTCAAGTCTTATAATGATGATTCGTTCACATGTCATCCCATTAGTTCCATTCCCCTCAATAATTCCATACCTTCCCAATATTATTGTAAGGAACTCGAGGACGAGTTTTCATTCAGTCATGGGGGTATGATGAGACGCGATATCGCATGCACCGCGATATTGCAGCTGTCGCGATATCACGTCGTCCCCTACAATATCGCGTACGCGATATCGTAGTCTGCTGCCAAATCTATAAATAAGAGGTGGCACTCCCCTCATTTTCCATCCTGGTCTACAAGTAGGAAAACTCTGGCAGTTTGATCACTCCGAAGATAGGTTATTTTCCATGTGCCTGCAGCAGGAGTCCTAGAGTGAACGGATCTTTATTCGAGCAACATTGTACCTGAACACAAGTTGTGTACGGCAATAAAGATGAACTTGATTGGATAAACCTTGCAGTGCATGGAATAGGATTTTATTTAATCACTATTTATTTCTTTCCTAGAATGCGGTACAAGTACGACTTACTTACGAGCATCTAAGGATGTGTACGGTTAGTCAAGGAATCGACTGCTCGTTGCATGCGGTATGAGTACAACTTGATTACGAGCATCACGTGTGACTACTTGGTAACCCAGTGGCGTATCCAGGATCTATGCTTGGTAATCCTAGTGGTAGTCGTGCACGACGAATGTGTATGGTTAGTCAAGGAATTGGTTGCTCATCACACTTAGGCTAGATAGATTCTCTCAACCCTTTCCTCCTAGTTAAGTGCCTTAGTACGACCACTTCGAGCACGTGCATTACGTGTGGTGATCCCAGTAATGATTAGCATTTGGTATCCATAGTTGCATCGATTCAAGGTGTGTACGGTAAGTGGGAATGGATGCTGACACTAGTTAATTTAGACTTAGGTCCTTAGTTAGAGTTAGTTAGTTCTCTCAACCCTTCACCCTTTAGCATAGGAGAAAAACCATAAAAATCATATACCTCGGACTTACTTAACCATACACTGTGACAACAACAAGTAAGTTTGGGAAGACAATGAATGATTAACCCCAAGTGTTCCATGGGGCGTGTAGGCAGTTAGTCTGTGGAGTTCGACTGGATCGTGCGTGCTACGCTCGTTTCGTATTGTTGAGTGTAGGGGTACCTCTTCACTCATCACTAGCCTATGGGTGATGAATGTTTTTTCCCAACTTGTCGTACATGTCTTGAACCCACGTATCCACTACTAGGATTATCAAGTGCTATGCTACTGGGTGAACCAAGTGATAACTCTGTTGGGGTTACTAAGCAAATATGTGTTTATGCTTGAAACTAGTTGTGCTCATTCCACCAATTTATTAATATGCATGAAAACGTAAATATCAACCAAGTACATGAAAAGTAAATGGCATGGAAGTAAATCTAATCTAAGTCAAAGTGCTACAATGAATAAAAATCAATCTTAATCTTATTGCCATTCATGGAATATGTCCAGGTACATTACCTCTCAAATAAGACATCATAGAACTGACTTAGATCTACACTACGGGCACTCACTGACTATTCTCTAAGACTACAAAATGAAACTACAAGAGTTTGGCTACTTTATTGACTAAAGAATTTCTAAACCATGCGTCCATGTGCTATATTTATAGGTCAACATGCATCCCATGATATCAAATATTCGACATCGCTTCTTGGACCCCGATATTGTGTATCTGATATCAAGGCTTCAATATCGAATATTCAATATTGAGGCTAGATAAAATATACTTAATCAAAGCCCCACTACTAAATGAAAACTCATCCTCAAGTGAACAAAAGGAGGAACAAGTCCCTTAAAAAATATTGAGAAGGTATGGTATTATTGACTAATGCCAAATATTGACTAACTTTGAGTGTTGCATTACAAAATTTTATTCAAGTGCATGCATACAAAATGACAAAGTAACAAAAATACTAGATAGACATTGAAGATTACAAAATTTGCAGAGGTCTTCAAAAATTCGCTGAAGATGATTCTTTTTGTTGCTACTAATGGTTTTAGACTTCTAACCTTTATTGTTATATTGATGCTTCTTTGGTTATATAGAACAATTTTGAAGTATGGACTGAAATTTCTTCTCATCGTCCCATGGATCTAGCAAACATGCAAAGTTTGAGTTACTATCTTGTATGTGCTATGATTTGTCCATGGGCATATCCTCTGTTATCCCTGTCTTGGCCTCGTTTTCATGCCTAGCAAAAGACCTTCTTCCTTAGGTGTTTCTTTTAGCATCACCTATAGTCACCAAAGGATCAACATTAGTTTTGGTAAATATTTCTTAATATTTAATCCTTTTTGGATCCCTTAGTTTACATTTAAGCACAAGGTGATGACAACATACTATCCCCAAGGCTATGAGGTAATTAGAATCATCAAGTTGTTCATATTATTTTGATCAATTACTATTAGTTACCACAATGTTTGAGAATAAGATGTTGGAAACATTTCAAAAATTTCAAAATAGACATCCCTATATCCCATGAATAATAAGCATAACTTTGGAAACATACAAGTTTTTGAACAATTAAAACTAGAGGCCTGATTTAGAAGACTATGAAGAAATATTAATGGATATGGAAATATAAAAGTAAGAACAATTAATGAAATGAATAAGAAGTAGTCCCAAAATTATGCATAAATTTAAAGAAACCATTACTGATGTTCTAGAAAATGTGAAGGTTAGTTCAATGCTATGATCAACAAAAGTTATGCAAGTGGGTCCTCCCCAAAGTAGGCTCCTACCATAATGCCCTTGCATAACCACTTCTATAGATGTCTTATGGAAATATAAAAGTAAGAAAAATTAATGAAACAAATAAGAAGTAGTCCCAAAATTATGCATAAATTTAAAGAAACCATTACTGATGTTCTAGAAGATGTGAAGGTTAGTTCAATGCTATGATCAACAAAAGTTATGCAAGTGGGTCCTCCCCAAAGTAGGCTCCTACCATAATGCCCTTGCATAACCACTTCTATAGATGTCTTATGGAAATATAAAAGTAAGAAAAATTAATGAAACGAATAAGAAGTAGTCCCAAAATTATGCATAAATTTAAAGAAACCATTACTGATGTTCTAGAAGATGTGAAGGTTAGTTCAATGTTGATGAGTGGTGAGGTACCCCTACACTCAACCATGCGAATACGAGCGTTGCACGCGTGATCCGGTCGAACTTCGCAGATGGACTAGTTGTGGCACCTAGACAATTATCCTTAGGTCGCAGTTCGCTATCTTCCCACCTAGACTAGTATTAGCTTTGTCACATATGGTTTAGTCCAGATGAGGTGTATGATGTGTTTCCTAATTCTAACGCTACTCCTGAAGGCAGTGGAATGTAAGATTAACTAAGCTAAGCTAGGAGGAAAAGGGTAAGAGAATCTAATCTAGCCTAAGTGCGACGAGCAAACGATTTCTTGATCAACCATACACATCTTGGACCTCGTGCATGACTACCACTGGGATTACCAAGCGTAGATCCTAGGTACGCCACTGGGCTACCAAGTAGTCACACTTAAATGCTCGTAATCAAGTCGTACTCATTCTGCATTCCAGGAGTTTAAGGGTGAGAGAGCAAGCAGTAAATAATAATTAAATAAATAAACAAAGTGACTGCTGTAATGATGAAGTAATCTCAATCTTTATTGCTGGTCATGTGCATGTCCAAGTACGTCACACTCAAATAAAGAATGTCGTACAATTACATTCACCACACTACGGGCAAACATAGGAAAAATAATCTATCTCTGGAGTGGTCAAACTGCCAAAGCTTTGCTACCTCTAATTCCTAATACCAAATCAAGCAAGAGCCGCTTCTTATTTATAGACATTGCAACGCACTGTCATATCACGTATGGGGAAGACGGGATATTGCGTACGCAATATCGCGGGGGATGCGATATCGTGATGGACGCGATATCGCGGCCCATGCAATATAGCATCCCATCATATCCCCACAACTGAATAAAAACTCATTCTCGAGTTACCAAGAGAACAAGATCTATTGATTACACAGTGGATAGGTATGGGATTATTAACTAGAAAAAAAATAAAATGAAACCTTAGTGTGGGAAGAAAACACAACATACACAAAATATATATACAACTACAACTACAAAAATGTGGAACTCATGTAGTTCCTGATGGCGGTGGCTCCTCCATTGGTGCCTTCCCTTTGTGTTGTGCTCCAGGCTTTGAAGGTTGACAACACTGAAGAATGGCCTGGAGCTTCTCCTCTTTGGTCCGAGGATCTTGTGTCATCCAAGCTAATGTTCCAATGTTTTATGGAGTTGTCAAGTCCCACGGACAGGGTAGTTGTGGGAACATCTGATTAGCTTTGACATACCATGCCGCGAACACCTATCGTTCCTCTTCATAGGCTCTAGCTTTATCTTTGTATTCATGAAGGTCTGTTAGCCGTCGAGCCAAGTCAGTTGCAACGTCTTTCTGGCCCTGGTAGCTTTCTTTTACCACCGCAAGTTCAAAATTTGCGACATCTAGTTTCTCAGCCAGCTTCTTGCACTCTGCAAATTATGCTTCATATTTGATGTGGGTGGAAGCTACCTACTGCTTGAGCTCTGATCTTGGGCGCCCTACTATTAACATGGCGAGATTGGAATGCCTGAGATTTGCCAACTCCATGTACTCTGTTAAGGCCTAGATCTGCAGGTTCCTATTTTTAACTTCTGCTTGGTGGGCAAAGACGTAAGTGTCCAATATGGCCCTCCAATCAGTGTGCTGAGCACTGATGTTGTTGATTTGAGCCTTGGCCATATGGATCTCCTTCTCTAGGATTTTTTTGTACATCCCCACCTGATCACGGAAGTGCTCCTTTAGCTTCTCATGTCGTTTAGCCTCATTTTGCCACACGCTTATTTCGATGGCTAATTTTTGGTGAATAGTGCGTACCTCCTCCATTGAGAGGGTTTGATTTTCTCTAGCTAAACGGCTTACATCTCTGTTGACCTGAATGAACTATTCTCATAATTGATGAAAGTGTTCATCAAGAACATTCTTTTATTTCTCCACAAAGGTCAACCGAAGGTTATCTACAACCAATTGCTTATTCTCTTCTTCTAAGGCCTTGAGTGCCTTAAGATGCGCATGAGTTTGTGCTTGTGTTGTGGAGGCATCCAAGTGGTCGTCTCCTTTTCTCCTGCCACCTTCTTATTCTCTACGATCAATTTGGTCAGTTGCTCTATTCTAAAGTTATCCAACTGGCCTGTGGGAACAAATTGTAAAGGATCCCATTGTGCTGCTTGTTAGGCTACGAGCTGCTCTTGTAGTTTCTGCACTTTAGCTTCAGCATGCTCGACCCTTACTTCAAATATGACCAGTTTTCCCTTTGTGGAAATAAGGTCTGATTGAATTGCTGTGACATCTTGAGGGATGTCAAATAGAGACATCATTACTTATCTTGTTTGAAGCAATCTGTCAAGCACATCCTCATGTTCCATAGGAGTCATTGAGGTTCCGGTAAGAGTTTGAGCATCTCATGCTCCTGAGAGATCTGCTGGTGGCACAATAGGTACATTAAAAGATTCTTTGATGTGGTCAGTGACCACTTTAGTAGCTCTCGTGGCATTCTAGTGTTGCATGACCACCACAGTGGCCCCTTCACCAGTCTCTAACTACACCTGAAAAGATGTTGCATTTCCAGAGATCTGTTGTGACCATCTGCTTTCCCCTCCTCTTGTTTGAATGGATAATTCGCCCCTTATGCAATTTAACGAAATAGTAGGCTGATCGACATCATTGATGACACGAAAGAGGCTTGTGTCATCATGACTTCCCCAACTAACCGTCTCAGTGATGGCCCTAAGATGGCTCATCGATGGTCTATAGTCTTGCGGCGATGGTGGTTGATCCTGGCCTGTGCTAGGCCCTGCTTCTTGTTGTTGACTGGGACCCATGGCTGGAGGTTGGCTTGGTCCTGCAAGTTGAGTTGCAGGTGGTCTAGTCATTTGTTCTTCTTCTTCTTCGGGTCTCAACTCTTCGCCAGTGCTCTTTCTTGGAGTTGGCGCCTTTAGTAATTCAGCATAAGAAGCATTCTGGGCTTTTCGGAGGATGCCATCTGTGTATCCCCGAATACTAGCCTATTGGCATAGTTTTCTGATAAGGCAGGGAAAAGGCAACGCCATCTTCCCTGACTTCCATTCTTCAAATCACCTTAGGATCTCCGTCAAATATAGATGGGGAAGGTTAGCGTTAACCTTTCCCATCAACACTGCACATCCTCTAGCCACATACGTTGATATTCTTTTGAAACCTTTTGTGGGGAAGACGTGATAGGTTCCAATTTTGAAATAAACCCACTCTTCCATCGTCAGCTCACCAAAAGCTTTATCTCTGCCATAAGCCTTCTCTAACCAATCCTTTCGCACATTAGGGTCTGATTGGGTAGATAACCGAGCAACATGAGGCCCTGAATTCGAAAGGTTTAACACTTTCGAAATTGCCTGTGTAGAGAAGTCAACTATCACACCACAAATGTTAACCATGGTGCCTTGCTCCCTATTGTGCCAGAATTGGTACGTTTCACCTAAGTACCAGGAATCGCTTTTAGAGAGGACAGGCCATAAGGGAGATCTTTTAAGGTGATCCCTAATAGCCTTAGGAACAAACTCTACAAAAGATTCGAAGTTTAGCTCCAAAATCACTGCAGTGAATGTGGACTTCTCATGTATAGCCTGAACACACTCCGGGGACAACGTGAGTTGTTGTCCCAGTTCAGGTGCAGCAGCAACTCCTCCTTTTGCCTACCCAGATCGTCTGGTAGGAGGTTCATCTTGATGGATGCTAAATGAGTGCACCTCCTATTTTGCATGTTGTCTGGTAGGACCTTGTCTTCCACCTCTCCAAGGTTGTTTCGCTCCACCTTGAACAGGATCCTCCTGTTATGCACATTTCGGGGCCATTTGCAATCACATGGGTCAAGCGTTAGGAAGGTTGTTTTTAAAGTCAAGTTATACCTTACTGCTTTCCTTAATTAAAGATGTTATGTTATAATGTGTGATCATGCCCGCAAATTATAATAATGGGTCCTATGACTTAGGTGGTTTGAATTTTTAATCTCCCGGTATACTTAAGGTCATATGATTTGTGGCACAATTATTCTAAGTGTTAAGTTAATTACCCTAAATGATGTCCTTTGGGCAATGATAAATTTCAAAAAAGTTAAGCACTTTTCATAAGTGGCTCCCACCCACGACTAAACTGAACACTCCAGGTTCAAGCAAGTTCAAACAGAATGAAAATCGGAGCACCAGTGCACGAGATATGAGTGAAAAAGCAAGGGTCACGCAGTCACAAGTCGTAAAGAAAAAATTCAAAAACTCCCCCCGCTTAAATGGCAAAATGATGCTAAGTGTTGCAGCGGGGGTTCCTATTTATAGGAAAATAGGACATGATATCGCGTATGCGATATCGTGTACGTGATATCATGTCCTATTTTCCTATAAATAGGAACCCTCGCCGCAAAATCGCGTACGCGATATCTCAGCCCTACTAATGTGAGACACATGAAAATTTCAAATTTTTAATGATTTTTCTTGAAATTAACGTTAAATATTGAGGACATTAGTGAGTTTTAAGATGTTCGAGGGTAATATCATTGACTCGAGAGGCACTCTTAATGATAATGATGTGAATTTGAGCAATTAAAAATTTGGCGGTTATGAAAAAAAAGGATTGTAATGGTACATTGGAATGTAGAAATTATAGAGGGATAATATTAGGGAAAGAGAATTATGAAAAATTAAGCTAAGGGTAAGAAATTGTGTGTTTGAACTAGAGAATTAGTGAAGATTACGAAAAATTACACAAGTGGATCCTCCCCAAAGCAGGTTTCAACCTATTATCCCCTTGTGTAACCACACTTAAAGTGTCTGTGAGCACTAGAAGGGTTAAATGTAATCTGCACTAACTCCACAAAACACACACATGTAAATATCACCAAAATGAGATGAAAATTCTATGCTACATGGGACGTGAGCTACAATTACACGAACAGTGAGATGAGACAAACGATAAAAAGGGATCGTAGAGATCGGGACATGAGGTCACTGACCAAGGACACAGTGAATCCTGTGTGTAAAGCATGATTAAGGTGTCATTGCCCCATCGGTCCAAGATCAGGACCAAGTCCATTCCTCTAATCAGTGACATCGCATCATTTCATCCCATGGCGAACAACTATGAGAGTACCATAATAGCAAGGCATACGATCACTTGGTGTTTTATTCAAGGGAGGAGTGCTTTTCTTTTGTGGCACTTTGTTTTTCTTTTCTTTTCTTCTTTTTTTTTTCTTTCTGAAACTGAATCCAGAGAAATCGCCAACCTTCAGGCATGGGTGCATGTCTTTCCAGTGGGACCCCCTAGAATAGCATTTGATTTTTGAGTGCCCTTTTGATTACTCTTACTCCCATTTTCATTAGATCTACAAGGATCTTAGTACAACCATATTGCATGATAACTCCACAGAGGTCACCAAAGAGAATCCACAAGTTCCCTTGATGTCACATCCTAATCATTCCCTCTTGGTCCATCCTTCTTCATTCTGGGTACAATGAACACAAAATTAATTTTAAGTTTAGAAATTTCAAGAATATCATTGTACCCTCGAACAGAACCTCTTATTTATAGAGTGGATGAGTGGATGTAGTGGGCTCAGTATTCTAAATAATTGATTGTTCATGACTTAATAACATAGAACACACCTCAACCAACGATCCACATGAGTGTTTTATTTGTAGATGAGATTACTTACAAAAGCGTAAAAAGACAAAACACACAAAAAGATAAAAAGGTAAAAGAGATAAAACAAAAAGTTGAAAAATGAAAAACTAGAAAACAAAAATTGAAAAATTAAAGAAAATGAAAAAATGTTTATTAACCCTGCTTGTTATTTAGAATGGGGAATATCCCCCATAACTAATTTGTTGAGCATGGCAAGGATAAATAAATGAAGGATAAGGATCCTTGCATGTTGGAAGTATTGGGACTGGTCTATACTTACCCCATTGAGGTTCACACACTTGATTATAGTAAGCATAGTGGGGCACTTTATACGATGTAGTTCCCAGATAACGAGTGGACCCACTATGATGTTTAGGACCGTGAGATGGTATGAAAGGATTGGTTTGATGCCTCCCATAGTTGTGTTCATTGGGCCGTATAGTTGTTGCAATGTAAGTTGGTGGCCTTGATGAAGTTACATGAGGCGTTGGGTTCAATGGTAAGGGTGCACCACAGTGTGGGACTTGTGCTAGGTTTCCAAATTATGTTGTCCCTTCTTATGGCCGTGTTTAAAGAAAGGATGCTTTTGATGTTGAGGAGGCTTTTCACTGCTGTTAGTAGCAGTAGCACAAGTGTTGTTCATGGGTTGTGATGGTGCAAGTACATTAGGGGTAGTTGGTGGCAATATGGAAGGAGGAAAAGGATAAGAATGTTGAAAGTTAGGAGGAATATAAGGTGCACAAGGTGCTGGTTGCGTTGGAGGCATGGGTTGATAGTATTATAGAGAATATTAGTGTGATGAGATAAAGTATGTTGACTTAGTTGGAGAAACAGGATGTTGAACGTGATAAGCATTCGAGTTCGAAAAATATGAAGGGTGCCTCCAGTCTAAGGGTAGTCTCCCACATGACTGGGATGCTTGCCATTGTGATCGAACATAGGATCTCTGTACAAACTCTGGATGTAACATGTTTCTCCAATACTCATATAAGTGTGACAAGATTGGGCATTGACCCTTGGGGTGATTGTACATGCATATGTTGCATTCATATGTATGACTAGTAGTTGAGCACTTATTCCCTTCATTCTTTTTTTCCAAGTGTCTATTATTTCATCTTGCTTCTTGGGTTGTCAAAACTCTATCTCCAATGATGTTGACATATTGTCCACACTTTTGATACATCCATTCCAACATCTTATTGATCTTTTCCTCGACTTCTTCTAACATTTTTTGTATTGGCAAAGATGATGTTGCCACCTTGAGATTAGTTGATTTCTCCTGGTTATGATTAGGGACCTTTGTTGTAATTTTCATCTCGTTGATGTTTTTCAACACTCTCCCATGTAGCTATTTCTTCTTCTTCTCTTGCTACCCTTTGAATAAGCTCTTGGATTTGATGGGTTCGTAGTTCATAAAGTTGACCTTGGGCATACATTCCTAAGGTCTCTCTTGTTTCATTACAGAGCCCATCATTGATATGATACATTAGCCTTTCCTCGGAAAACCCATGGCCTAGACAGTTGTTTAACAGTGCGTAATATCTTTCTGAGGCCATGTCCAAGGGTTCATGTTTTGCTTGTTTCCATCCTTGGATTTGTTTCCTCAAGGCTGACACTCTTGCATAGGTTTGATATTTTTCATTAAACACCTTTACCATCGTTGACCAGCGTCGTATCGAATTTGGTTTTAACGATCTATACCATACTTTAGCTTGGTCAATGAGTGTCATGGGGAAGAGCTTAAATTTTTGCCACCCGTTATCAATGTTATTCCATGTGCAAGCTTCGTAGAAGGCTAGTAAGTGTTGTTGCGGGTCTAAGTCATAGCCTCTTGAAAATTTGGGAAAGTTGTTAAAATTGAGCCTGGGTAGACAGCTCTCTTTACGATGCCTACGTGAGATTCGAACAGCCTCGTGTATTTGCATTAAGCTTGTAGTGGCCAATGGGGATTTATCGTCATCTTGTAAGTTATGCCTTCGTGTGTTGGGATGACGTTGTTTTTGTTCATTTTTATAAGAAACTCCCACTTCAGGTTATATGCTCCAATCTTCATCGTCATATAGTTCGTTGGTTCTCCAATGAACTTCCTCAGTAAGTGTGACATTATTATCGTCTTGTAGGAAAGGCATTGTTGTGTGTGAATTTATGTGACTTTTTATAATTAATTATTTTTAAGAGATATATCATTAAGTTCTTTACAACGACCTTGTATGATATAACTAATCTAGATAACTAGCACCATCCCTGGCAACGGCGCCAATGATGAGTGGCGAGGTACCCCTATACTCAACCATGCGAATACGAGCGTTGCATGCACGATCTGGTTGAACTCTATAGACGGACTAGTTGTGGCACCTAGACAGCTATCCTTAGGTCGCAATTTGCTGTCTTCCCACCTGGACTAGTATTAGCTTTGTCATGTATGGTTTAGTCCAGATGAGGTGTATAATGTGTTTTGTAATTCTAATGCTACTCCTGAAGGCAGTGGAATGTAAGATTAACTAAGCTAAGCTAGGAGGAAAAGGGTAAGAGAATCTAATCTAGCCTAAGTGTGACGAGAAACCGATTTCTTGATCAACCGTATACATCTTGGACCTCGTGCACGACTACCACTAGGATTACCAAGCTCAGATTCTAGGTACGTCACTGGGCTACCAAGTAGTCACACTTAAATGCTCGTAATCAAGTCGTACTTGTTCCACGTTCTAGGAGTTTAAGGGTGAGAGAGAAAGTAGTAAATAATAATTAAATAAATAAATAAAGTGACTACTGCAATGATGAAGTAATCTCAATCTTTATTGCCGATCATGTGCATGTCCAAGTAAGTCACACTTGAATAAAGAATGTCGTACAATTACATTCATCACATTGCAAGCAGACACGGGAAAAATAATCTATCTCTGGAGTGGTCAAACTGCCAGAGCTTCGTTATCTCTAATTCCTAATACCAAATCAAGGGAGAGCTGCTTCTTATTTATAGACATTGCGGCGCACTGCGATATCGTGTACGGGGAAGATGTGATATCGCGGGGGATGCGATATCATGACGAACGCGATATTGCGTATGCGATATTGCGGTCCATGTGATATCGCGTCCCATCAAATGCTATGATCAACAAAAGTTATGCAAGTGGGTCCTCCCCAAAGTAGGCTCCTACCATAATGCCCTTGCATAACCACTTCTATAGATGTCTTTGGGCACTCAAGAAGTTAAATGTAGATCATGCCTTTGTTTCAAAAAACACACAACTACCATGGTTGGGATGTTGCACTATACTATACAAAACCAAAAGGCTCATAATCACATGTAGTAGTGAGGCAAATAATGGCATCAGAAGGGATTGCAAAGATCAAGATGTAAGGTACTTAACCATGTCCACAATAGGTTCTTATGAAAAATGTGATTAAAATGATTAGCATACCTATCTGTCCAAGTTCAGACCAAGTCCATACCTTGAACAGTGACCTTGCATTGGTATGTTCCTTCTTGTCAACCACCATGAGTCCGCAACCACCTCAAAAAATAATCATCACTCTAAAAAGAGATGAAAAGAGAAGAAGGAAGGAAGATCCTTAGTTAGAGGGGTGCATTAAGCATGGGTAACATGTCTTTCCAGCCCCATAACTAGTGCTTGTAGCCCATTATTGTGTTTAAGGGATGTGCTTTGAATTCTCATTATTATTATTTTTCTTTTTCTTTTCTCCCATTTTTTGTTTTTTTGTTTTTGTTTTTTTTCTTTTGTTTTCTCCTTTTTTTTTGTTTTATTTTGTTATTGTTTTGTTTTTTCTTTTTCTTATTTTTCTGGATTTTAAATTTTTATTTTTTTTGGAATGGGAACCATACCATGCAAAGACAACACTTCCTTTTTATTCGTTGACAGAGGAATGATGATATGTTCCACAAGGAGTCATAAACCACATGAAAGAAGTTAAGAAGAGAATCCAACAAATCCCCTTGAGGTCACACCCTTACCATCCCACTTGGTCATTCCCTCTTTCTTCAAGGTACAATGATCATTGATTAATTTTAGTTTCATGAAAGAAGAACCAAACTATTTTCATGATAAATACCTTTTATTCAGAACTGGAGGGATGGATGAGGTGGTCTCACTACTTTACACAATTACTTACCAATCATCTTGATAGCATAGAATAAAAAACCCAACACATAGCATTGACTTCTGCATCATGACTAACAATATTATTAACAAAAACACAAAATAAATGCATAAACATAAAAAAAATAACTTAAGAAAATAGAAAAATATAAAGAAAAGAAAAATATTAAGAAATGGAAAACATATGAAGAATTGGAAAATTTTGGAAGATATAGGAAAATAATAAAAAATTGTAAAAAGAAAAGGTGAAAAACACTTATTAGTTTTTGAACTAGGATGGAGCATCTCCCCCATGACTAATCTTATGGCTGCACATTTAGGAGATGGACTACACAATCCCATGGTTATACACCATCAATTTTCCATTTGTCACTATTATTGGTTTAATTAATTATGTGGTAGCATATTTAACATTTGTAATAGTCTCGTTTGGATCATTTAGAGATATATGTTCATCTAGACTTGAAGGTATATATGTGTTTGCTTCTTCTTCTTGATTTTCTATTTTAATTCTTGGATCTCTGTGTTTAATATCCTTTTTTGGTGTATAATCAAAGTATAAGATATCTATGTCTAAGTCCTTTGGTTGGTCTGTTTTCTTAAGTCTAGAACTAATAAGCACATCAGTTGCTTCCAAGCATCTTTGAAATAGTTTTATATTCTCATTTTCAAGCCATTGGGTGTCTTCTAGTTTAGTGGCTACTACGTAGACTAGTTTTTTCTCACACACTTTTTCCTTAGCTTTGTTGTAGGTTATGTTAATATTTTGACTTTTTGGACCACAACTACACCCTTTATCATTATTAGTGATGCATGTGAAGAATTGTCTTTCCACAATGATGTGTTCATCATTTTCATCCTGTGTTGGAGTGGTGATGGTTATTAGCTTTTACATATAATTAGGAGACATTGTTTCGACAAAGAAGGATGTTGCACCAAATTTGCCTTACGTTGGTTTTGATGTGCTAGTAGCTCTATGTGTTTTGTGCTTATGCATGGGAACTATCCTAAAGAAACGATGTTTCTGATGTTGTGGTTGAGATCTACTAGCATCATCATTTTGTGTATGTTCATAGCACAAGTGGCATTCTTTCATTGATGTTTTGGTGCTAAACCTTCCTATGTTGCTGGGCATGACATGTGATGAAGGTAAGTATGAGAATATTGAGGATATGATGGAGGATGAGAGGTGTGAGGTGGTGATCTCATAGAAGATGTTGCGGGTTGATGATACTTGGAAGAGTAGTAGTAGTGATTTGAGGTAGAGGAAGTAGAACCAGTTAGGGAATTGGGTTGTTGAATATAGTATTGGGACAAGTTTAGGTGATAATAAGGATAGTAATGGTTTGATGATGGCCTCCCCAATGATTTTTGATTTTGCCACTGCAGTTGATAGTAGTTTTAAGGCTAATAAAAAGTCCTACTAGGATAGTATGGTTGGTTGTAAGACTATCTATAATTACCTTGTGAGTAAGGTAATTTCCTAGGCATTTGCTATTGTATGAACTTCGGATTCAATGCAAAAGCCTAATACTCATGTAGATGTAACATGACTGGGAAATAGCCCTTTGGATGATCATATAGGTAGATTTTACATCCATCATCCTCTTTTGTGGTTGAGTCTATAGCCTCTTCTTCTACAAGTATTTTCCCTTTTTGTCGATAAGTTTTCCTAGCTATTTCTTGGTTCTTTTTCTTCCTTTTATTGTGATCACTTGATTTGTTTTATGTTACTCTCTCCTCTATAGTTTCTATGCAAGTTGTAACTTTCTCATTTATCCCTTCTGACATCTTACCTAGCCTTACCTGAAGTTTAGCAATAGATTGTTGCATTGGCAAGGTTTTTTGTGAAATCACCTCATTGGGAGTTGCCTCTTTTTCCTTATCATAGAGATGAACCCTCTTCTTTTAAAGAGTTGGGTCTTGGTGATATTTCTTAACATTCTCTCATTTACATAGCTATCCTTCTTCTTTTGCCACATGCTCAATTAGCCTTCAGATTTGGTGGGTTCTTAGTCTCTCTCATTTGACTATGAAGCCCATCTATGATGTGGAAAAGTTGCTCTTCTTGAGAGAAACCATGGCCTAGGCATATATTCAGTAGAGAATAGTATCTATCTAGGGTCATATCCAAGGGTTCATGTTGTTCTTATTTCCATCCTTGGATTCATTTCCTTAGGTTGGACATCCTCGCATAGGTTTGGTATTTCTTGTTGAAGAGTTTTAGCATTGTGGACCACCAATGGATTAAATTTGGTTTCAATGATCTATACCACACTTCAGCTTTGTCTATTAGTATCCTAGGAAAGAGATTAAGCTTTTTCCATCCACTTTTAATGTTTTGTAAGATGCGAACATCATGGAAGGCTTGCAAATGATGTTGTGGATCAGAATCATAGCCTCCTGCAAATTTAGGGATGTTATTCATATCAAGCCATTTGATGTGACTTTCCTTGCGATGCCTGTGGGGTATTTTAACTACCTCTATGATCTGCATCATGCTCTTAGTGACCAACAAGGGTTCACTATCATTAGACATGTCATGGTGAAAATTTCTATTTCTATTTATTTGATTATGAAGATTTTATCTATGCACATTTTGATGTCTTTGATTTTGCCCTTGGTTTCAATTTCTATTTTTATTTCAACCCCATAGTGGAGCTCTATCTCTATACCTATGTTCATCTTCGTCAGAACTAGATGTTGAAGAGGAAGAGAAAGATGAGAAACTAGGAGAGTCGCCATGAATTCTATAGTGTTTCCCATGGTCCCTTGATTTATCTTTTCTAGGTTTTGAGAAGGTCCTAGGCCTTGAGGTCTTCCCTAATCTAGGACTTACTCCATCTCCTCTAGGATTTTTTGCATTAGGTGAATGTAGTCCTTGAGTATGGTTAGGGTGGTTATGAACATATGAAACCCCTGCATGAGGTTGGTCACTCCAATTTTCTTCAATGTATATTTCATTAGTTCTTCAATGAATGTTGTCTTCATATGATGCATTATTGCTTCCATGTGAAAGAGACATTGTTGTTAGTTAATGATGTGGGTGACTTAATATTTTTTGAAAGATAATTTGTTAATGCATTTACAGTGATCATGTATAATATAACTAATTTAGATAACTAGCACCATCCTCAACAACGGTGCCAATGATGAGCAATGGGTACCCTCTACACCCAACCATGCAAATCACAAGCATTCACACATGATTCAATTGAATTCCATGGATGGGACTAGTGGTGACATCTAGATCGTTATGTCTTGATCGTAGTTCGTTGTCTTCCCACTTGGACTAGTGGTAGCTTTGTCACGTATGGTTTAGTCCAAAGTGAGATATATGATTTTTGATGTTGCTTTGGCCTTATGCTACTCCTAATGATAATAAAGAAATCAATTATTTAAACTAATTAACAATAGAAGGTAAAGTCTAAACTAGCCTGTGGGTAATGAGTGTCCATTCCCAACTTGCCGTACATGTCCTAAACCCACATATCCACTACTAGGATTACCAAGCACTATGCTATTAGGCAAACCAAGTGATAATGCTCCTAGGTTACCAAGAGAATACGTGTTAATGCTCAAAAACTGGTCACACTCGTTCTACTAATTCATTAATATGCATGGAAACATAAATATTAACAAAGTACATGAAAGGTAAATGGCATGGAAAGTAAATCTAATCTAAGTTAAAGTGCTACAATGAATAAGAATTAATCTTGATCTTATTGCTATTCATGGAATATGTCCAAGTACATTGCCACTCAAATAAGATGTCATACAACTAACTCAGATCCACACTGTAGGCACTTACTAACTATTCTCTAAGACTACGGAATAAAATTTCAAGAGTTCAACTACTTTGTTTACCAAATAATTTCCAACCATGCATCCAAGTGTTATATTTATATACCGACATACATCTCATGATATCATATATCTAACATCGCTTCTTGGACCCCAATATCGGATATTTGATATTAGAGTAAAAAAAATACACTTCATCAATACTCATACTAAAGATGAAGCTCTCATGGAGTACATGTTAAGACAAAAGTTTAAGAATACTTCATTCAACAAAAAATCCATCAAAAATCTAAAAATTCCTAGCCAAGGAGATCAAGATGTTAAAGATTTTTTTATTACCTTTTACAATCATTTTATTAAGGTGGTGGATCATGGAATGACTATGAATCACCTTCAGTTTTTTTGGAATGTTTGAGAATGATTTATCAAAAAGAGTTAACATTTTATAAGCATTAAATTCTCAATGAGGCTTATGACTGAACTCTCAAGGACAAAGAGAAGTTAAGTGATTTCAAGAAGAGAAAAGGACAAACATTCCAATAAAAAGAGAAAGGTAATTTCAAATTTTAAAAATGACAATACTCTAAGTTTGATTTCAAGGATGGGGAAGAATACAAAAAGTAAGGATCAAAGAAAGATGAAGTAAAGGAAAGAAGTCTAAGAAAAGCTATGGCATGAGAGGAAAGAGTTGAAGAGATGCTTCTATGGTCCAACTTCAATTATGATGAATATGACCACAAAAAATGGGGGTGAAATAAGTGTAAGGCAAATGGAAAAGAAAAAGAGCTTTAAATCATTGAGAAAAGTGAAAATTCTCATTGTATAACCCTAATGCTTTTATAATATCCATTGAGCCAAATGATGTGGTATCGTATATATGATATCGTAGCTTTGCTTACATCATCATAGATATGATGTAGTGGGCCTTGGTGATGACTATAAATACCAATACACTGTCACATCATTGGAACAACTTTTGCACAACACTTAGCTTAATTCTTACAGTTTCTTTCTGTGAGTTACACTTAAGAGTTAGAGTTAGAAGTTGATGAGTGGTGAGGTACCCCTACACTCAACCATATGAATACGAGCATTACACGTGTGATCCAGTTGAACTCTGTAGACTAAGTGCCTACATGCCTTATGGAACACTTAAGGTTAATCATTCGTTGTCTTCCCAGACTTACTTGTGTTTGTCACAGTTGTATGGTTAAGTAAGTTTGAGGTATGTGATTTTTATATCTTTTATGTTTTATCGCCTATGCTAATGAGGGAAAGGGTGAAGAGACTAAGTAACTAATTTTAACTAACTAAGTTCTAATGGCTAGCATCAGTATCCATCCCACTTTCCGTTCACACCCTGAACCAATGCAACCTTTTGGGATTACCAAACACTATTTGTTACTGGGATTACCAAGCGTAACGCACGTGCTCGAAGTGATCGTACTGAATGCACTTAACTAGGAGTGTTGAGAGTTGAAAGAGATTAATTAACTAATAAAGCATTTTAAAAATTAACAATAATTAAAGTCCTAATTAGCTTAGTCCATGCACTACAAGGTTTATTCAAAAAGTTCGTCTTTATTTTCGTACACAAACTTGTGCTCAGGTACAATATTTGCTCGAATAAAGATCCATTCACTATGGGACTCCTACTACGGGCACATGGAAATTACTTTAACTCTGGAATGGAAAAACTGCAAGAGTTTGGCTAAGGTCTAGATCTAGATGGAGAAACAAGGGAGAGTCGCCTCTTATTTATAGATTTGGCGACGCGTTGTGATATCGCGTACGCGATATCGCAGGGGAAGACATGATATCGTGGCCCCTAGGATATCGCGTTCCATCATACCCCCATGATTGAATAAAAACTCATCCTTGAGTTCCTTATAAAATATTGGGAAGGTATGGGATTATTAACTTAAATGGAACTAATGGTGAATGGGATGACATGTGAACAGATCATCATTATAGAACATGAAAAAATTGGTGTTCATGACAACAACAAGAGTGAACACCTTATACATTTGACATTAGGCCTTATTTACTAGCTGAGAGAGAAGAGAGAAGAGAGAAGAAGTCTACTACTACCAACGCCAAGGTTGCACCTTTCTTTGTCTATCCATAAGCACACGCTCCATCTTGTCCTTTGCATAGCTACTTCAACACCGATCCATTCCAAGTGTTTCCTCTAGATCCAATCCATTGTTGTATGATTGCCATCTGCACACACAACATAGTCTTTATATTAGCAAGGGTAAATGAATCACAATGCAATTGATACCTTGCTTCGGTGAAAGGTCCATTAGCTGAGTTGTGGTATGGCTAATACGGGTCTGGAGATATAATAGTGGTGACTATCGAAGGTGTAGGGGTTAGGAGAAATTCGAAAAAATTGGGTTAGGACCCCCATGACTAAGAGCGAACCTCTGGTAGCGATAGAATGGAGAAAGAAAAAGAATAAGAAAGATGGAGAAAAAGAGACAAGTATAACGTCGATGAAATAGATGTCAAGATGGAAATGAAAAAAATAGAGTGGATTGCAAAAATGTTAAGGGAAAGAATTTAACTAGTGAACCAAGTAGAAATGCCAGTGGGTCCTCTCCAAAGCAAGCTCATGCCCTTAATCCCCTAACAATCCCAAATTCAAAGAGTCTGTAGGCTCTGGGAATGTCATTTGAAACAAGAGTTAAAGTCTTAACCACAAGAATTTGCCAACAAGAAAACAATGCATCCACCAAGATATGGGCTACTGATACAACCGGCAATGAGGTGATAGATGGAGAAAGAAGGATGGAAAGAAGAGAATGGAATGGAGCCTCAAGAACAAGGTGGTGTACAGCCCCTTGTGTATTTAATGATTAATGTGACTTAGTAGATCCCATTCTTATTCTGGCCTCAACAAACCACATCCAGTGACTTCGCATTAATGCATTCGGCTAATCCATCCACTTGAAATAATAAGAATGCCTTCACCAAAGAGCCACCACCATTCCAACGAAATGAAGGAGGAGAGAATGGCAAGCGAGAAGGGCCTTAGTTAGAGGAAACATGTTATTTTAGTTCCATAACCAATGCTTGTAGCCCAAATGATTATTTTTTCTAAGGGGTGTGCTTTGAATTCTCATTGTGTTTTTTTTATGTGTTTATACATGAGAACCACACCATGCAAAGACTTTGTTATTTTTATTAACTCAGCTTCCCAATAATGGAGCAATGTCGGAATGGAAAGAAAAAGTCAAGAAGAAAACATTCAAGCACCCAAGAGAATGGCCAATAGAAATGCATCAAGTCCCCTTGAAGTCACACCCTTTTCAACCCTTGAGTCCTTTCTTAGTTTGAGAAATGCCCAATCACCGATTCGTTATAGTTCTTATTATTTTGGAGAAAGGGACTATACAGTTCCAAGCCAAGAGAGACCATAGAAATTTGTGGATGTATGGATGAAGTGGACTCATTACCTATCATATCAAAAGAACCATACCTTAGTATCAACATCATAATCTTAAAGGTAAAAGCCAAACATTAGCAACCAGTAGAAAATAGTTCATACCATCATTTAATAGCACTTATTGGGTGACGAATTTAACAAAATGGATAAGACAAACACATACACACAAATAAAAAAAAAATTATGAACGATGTTGTAAAACAAAAACAAGAAAAGTTAAAGAAAATTGTAAAACAAAAAAGTGCAAAATAAAAATGCGTAAAACAAAAATGTGTAAAACAAAAACTTAAAAGAAACTAAGGGCCTTAATTGATTAGCATAGGTGGCCATCTCCCCCATGACTAAATTGAAAGGGAGAGATCCAAAATAATGAGCGTTTGTTTGAATTTCTTAAAAGTGTCCAACTTCTCCCAATTGATGTTTTCAGGTTAAGGGTTGGAAGTTGGCAATGCTCATATTCCAATGTATCTATGCTTTCGTTGTGGGTGTAAGTTGTTCCCCCAGTTCATTCCATGCATGTTGGTGGGCTACTCTCTTGATTAGTTGTCAACCACTGGGTGTTCTCTTGTTGTGTGGTTGCTACATATAGGCACCTTTGTATCTGAGTTTATTGGGCACACCAGTTGCATGCAAGAGATGCTGAGCATTCCTTCATGTCATCACCCTCTGAGTCACTGTATGTAATGCATGGAACTTTCTTCTTCTTGATCTTTCCATAAATTTTTTCCTTAGATATTTTCAAGGAAAGATCGTGAATCCCTAGGCATGCATTTATTATACTAAGCCATGCCCTCCCCATTATAATTGGGAAGTCCCCTTTGTTGCTATTGACTTCTATCACTAGGAAATCAGCTGGGTATGACCAACCACACACAGTGGTAATGATGTCCTCCACCAATCCCAAGGGAATAGTGATGGACTGGTCAACCAGCTCTAGTTGAATATTGCTCTTCTTGAGTGGAGGCAGGTTCTAGGCTTTATACATTTCTCGTGAGATTAAGTTAACTCTGGAACCTAAGTCAAGAAGAGCCTTATGAGGTTCATTCCCAGCGACTTGAAGATAAATTAAGGGACTTCCAGGGTCAAAGAATTTCTTAGGAAGGTGGCCCACCTTGATCCAGTCAGTAACGGTATGTGTTAACATAACCGTGTGTGTTAAGCTCTATTGTTGATTTGAAGGGAGCTCCAAAGCCTTAATTGTTGGAGGAGCATACACAGACTCAACCGCTTGTGGTGGTGAGAGCTTGTTTGGGCTTTTGGTTCTGAAGAAAGGTCTTCTTTTCATGCAGTTGTCAGAACCAGCAGCAGGTTGAAGGTTTATAGATCTCGTAGCATTACGTTGCTACGGTTGAGTGGGGAGTTCCTCTTGCATCGTTGGAGTGGGTGGTAGTGGAACTATTGGCGTAAGAGATGCGGATGGATTCGGAGGATGGTATGTATGTGGTGTGTCTCTCGGAGGAGGAGTCCTAAAATACTCCTGAACTTGGTAGTGACGTCGTGGAGTTATGTGATCCATAGAGTCACTTGAAGAAACCGGTTGCTGCACGTAGTAGCCATACGGGTCTGGTTGTCGGTAAGGGTATTGTTGTCTAGGCGGTGACATCCCCCATGACTATGGGTGTTGCCACTGTTGGTGTTGCCCGATAGGTTGTGGTGGAGTTCCACTTGGATAATATGTTAACAGTTGGTGAAACTGCCTCGGGTTACCTTGGGGATAAGGTAACCTTCGAGGTGCCTACTGTCTGTTAAGTCTTGGGTTGAGTGCATACACCCCAAAATCTTGTAGATGTGAGATTATTGGGCAACATTCCTTAGGATGTTCATATTGGCAGATCTCACATCCATCGTCATTGTCTGTATCCGAATCCACAACCTCATTGGTGATAGTTATTTTTCCTTTACCCTTGTCACGTGCATGGCCTGAATCTCTCCACTTTTTCTTATCATGGTCACTACTTCATTCTTGAGACTCCTCTACGATTTTTGGAACGGTTTCAATTTTACTATCTAAGGAGCTTCATATTTCATCTACCTTAGTTGACACTTCCATTGTTAATTTCTGAAGTGGCAAGCTTTTTCTATTCACCAACTCTTTGAGTGGTGACTCATCCTCTTCCTCACAGAATCTCACTCCCCTCTTCCAGAGGGAAGGATCGCGGTTGTACTCTTCTGCGCTTTCTCTTTTCCATAGCTCCCCTTCTTCTTTAGCTACCTGCTCCAACAATCGATGAATTTCATGGGACCCAAGTTCTGATAATCTCCCTTGGGCATATGTTCCAAGGGTTCTCCTGGTTTCATGTCTTAGCCCATCTACGAGGTGGCAGAGTTGATCCTATTGTGCGTAACCATGGCTCGGGCAACGATGTAGCAATACATAATATCGGCCCATGGTAGCATCCAAGGATTCTTGATTACCCTGCTTCCATCCTTGGCTCTGCTTATGCAAGTTGGACACTCTGGAGTACGTTTGGTACTTATTGTTGAATAGTTCAAGCATCGTACTCCACCTCCTAATGGTTTACGACTCTAAAGACCGGTACCAACTTTCTGCTTCCTTTATAAGTGTCCTAGGAAATAACTTTAATTTCTGCCACTCATTTTCAATATTTTGCAAAGCATAGGCATCATGGAATGCCTATAAGTGATTCTACAGATCAGCATTGTATCCCCCCTCAAATCGTGGGATATTATTCATGTCTAGTCTCTTGATCCGGCTATCTTTCTAGTGCCTTGTAGGTATTCTAACTACCTCCATAATGTCTAACATACTTCGGGTGGCAAGTAGGGGGTCATCATGATCATCTCTCTCATGACATCTATGATGCCTACGTGGTTTCCTACTTTTCCTTCTTTCATGCCTAGATTCTCTAGAGTGCCCTCGTCCTCGCTCTCGACTCTCTCATCGAGGTCTCTCATCTTGCTTACCCTTATCCTCATGGTTTGGCTCTTTGTGACTGCATCCTGATGTGGAAGGAGAGGATGAATGATGTGATGAAGGGGAAGAAGAAGGAGAACCATCGCCATGACGATGTTTCCTACCTTCTCTGCGGTGGCTATAGTCTTGATTGTGATGACAATCAGACTACTTGTCCTTATCATGTGTTTTTGTTCCCTTACTGAACACTTGGTGTTCGTGAGCATCAGAACCAAGGTTGTGTATCATGGAGCAAGGGTTCTGATACACCACCTCCTCACTATCGTTAGGAGGGGGAACATCATTTTGTGGAGAACCTATTGAGATAGGTTCACCACACCTAATTTCTCTTATGATAGGCGAAGCGTTGCGGGGTCCTTTGCCCTTCAACGATGTGTGATAACTCTCATGCCGTGAGTCCCTTAGATGTTGCACCTCTGTGGGATGGTAATCCCTTGTGTCATAATCTTATGCAACATATTCAGTGTATAATTTTTTCATGCCTATCTGTGCAAGAGCATGAAGGAGTATGTTAGGGATTGCCCGATCTGGGGGTAACACTATGTTACCTTGCAAATCTCTCCAGCGTAGTTGTTCATCCTGATGAAGGATAAAAGTAAAATTAGGTATATACTCATCATGATGAGTATATACTACCTGATACTGTTGAGGAACTAGTGGTTTTGGCTTACGTGTGTTAGACCACCGACTGTCTCTTGTGTGATCCCTAGGTGGTGAAGTGCTTTTGTGAGAAGAACAAGACATTGTCTCTTATTTGGTGTGCTAATTAACCGTTATATAATTTTTTGTTTAATTAACCCTAAGGGTTTGTTTAAGCTTCCCAACGATGTGGATGATGTCCTATTTTCTACTTAGCGCACAAACAACTTAGTCCCTAGCAACGGCGCCAATGATGAGTGGCGAGGTACCCCTACACTCAACCATACGAATACGAGCGTTACACGCGTGATTCGGTTGAACTCCATAGACTAAGTGACTACATGCCTTATGGAACACTTAAGGTTAATCATTCGTTGTCTTCCCAGACTTACTTGTATTTGTCATGGTTGTATGGTTAAGTAAGTCTGAGGTATGTGATTTTTATATCTTTTATGTTTTATTGCCTATGCTAATGAGGGAAAGGGTGAAGAGACTAAGTAACTAACTTTAACTAGCTAAGTTTTAATTCCTAGCATTAGTATCCATTCCCACCTACCGTTCACACCCTGAACCAATGCAACCTTCTGGGATTACCAAATGCTATTCGTTACTGGGATTACCAAGTGTAACGCATGTCGTACTGAATGCACTTAACTAGGAGTATTGAGAGTTGAGAGAGATTAATTAACTAATAAAGCATTTAAAAAATTAAAAATAATGAAAGTCCTAATTAGCTTAGTCCATGCACTGCAAGGTTTATCCAAAAATTTTGTCTTTATTTTTGTACACAAACTTGTGCTCAGGTACAATATTTGCTTGAATAAAGATCCGTTCACTTTGGGACTCCTACTATGGGCACATGGAAATTACTCTAACTATGGAATGGAAAAATTGCAAGAGTTTGGCTAAGGTCTAGATCTAGATGGAGAAATAAGGGAGAACCACCTCTTATTTATAGATTTGGCGACGCGCTGCAATATCGCATACATGATATCTCAAGGGAAGATGCGATATCGCGTCCCATCAGAAGTGAATGCCTATATTGTGGTAACTAACAATTGTATAGAGTCTTTATTCAAGTAGATTGAACATAGACATAATTCATGACCGACAATAAAGATCAAGATTATTTCTTACCATTGTAGCTTTCTACTTAGTTTACTTAGATTAATTTTACTTTTCATTTACATTTAGTGAATACTTTACTTTACTAATTTCTCTTAGTAAGGTGGTATAAGTATGACTAGTTTTGAGTATTAAGTGTAATCATTTGGGAGACCCAGTAGTAACTTCACTTAGTTTGTTTAGTAATGAATTCATTTGGTAATCCGAGTAATAGTTACATGAGCCTAAGGCATGTATGACAAACCAAGAATTAATGCTTATTGCCATAGGCTAGGATAGATTTACATTTTAGTTATCACTTAGATTTAGACTTTATTCTCATTTTCATTATGGAAGTACTTAGGATTAAATTGAGTTAACAACATCATGATATCATATGCCTCATCGAGAGTTAAACCATACTACTTGCACTTCACTAACTCAATGTGAGAAGAGAATGATCACGAACTGACTATAAACCACTAGCATACTTACATTTTCCATCCATGTATTAGCATTTTGTCGCATGTGAATGCTCATGACTTGTATGGTGGAGTGTTGGAATACCCAGCCATTCATCATTGGTGTCATTGCTAAGGATATGTCAATATTTGCTTAGTAGTTGATTTTATAGATTTTATTATATTAATAATTATAAAATTTATCTTTCACACTTGAATTAATTCTTTTAATGCCCACACACACTTAAGAGCATTAAAAACACAATCTGGCTTCTACAATTAAGGAGAAATCACCACATGCCAATGAAATTTATAAGAGTCATGACAAAGGATATGATGAAGAAGATTAGAGTATGCCATGCAAACTAGAATCTCCTATGCTCATATTGATTCATATTATCCTAATTTTATATTTTTCTTTCACCAGGATGAATACCTAATGTGGAGAGATTTATAGGAGAAAATCATTTTGTCTCCAAAACATTTTGCACCATTGATGTTGCAAGTAATCCTCATACAATCAAACCTTAGCCATGTATAGTAAGGGTACCACACTACAAAGCACATGACTTGATCATACTAGCCAATAGAAGCTCAAGTAAGAAGGGATACTACTATGGAAACAAGGCATGAGCTTGATCAAGGGAAGAGAGTACCACAAATGGTTGTCCTAGAGGAAAGAGACAATGCCATGTTCCATACAAAGAAATTTGATCAAACCTGGGACGTGATATCGCATGGGTCGTGATATCGCGTATGCAATATCACGTCCATTGCGATATCGCATCCCCCGCGATATCACATACGTGATATTGCAGTCCGCCGCAATGTCTATAAATAACAAGCGGCTCTCCCTTGTTCATCATCCTAGTTCAGAAGTGGTGAAGCTCTGGCAGTTTGATCCCTCCAGAGATAGATTATTTTTCCGTGTTTGCCCATAGTGTGGTGAATGTAATTGTACGGCATTCTTTATTTGAGTGTGATGTACTTGGACAGGCACATGACCAGCAATAAAGATTGAGATTACTTCATCATTGCAGCATTCACTTTGTTTATTTATTTATTCAATTGTTATTTACTGCTTTCATAATTAGTCTCTCTCAACTTATCTCCTAGAACGTGGAATGAGTACGACTTGATTATGAGCATTTAAGTGTGACTACTTGGTATCCCAGTGGCGTACCTAGGATCTATGCTTGGTAATCCCAGTGGTAGTCTTGCATGAAGTCCAAGATGTGTACGGATGATCAAGGAATGGATGCTCATCACACTTAGGCTAGATTAGATTCTTTTACCTTTCCTTCCTAGCGTAGTTTAGATAATATTATTTTCCACTACCTTCAGGAGTAGCATTAGATTAGGAACACATCATACACCTCACTCTGGACTAAACCATACATGAAAAATATAATACTAGTCCAGGTGGGAAGATAGTGAACTACGACCTAAGGATAACTATCTAGGTGCCACAACTAGTCTATCTGTGGAGTTCGATCAGATCGCGCGTGAGAACGCTCGTATTCGTATGGTTGAGTGTAGGAGTATCTTGCCACTCATCATTGGCACCGTTGCTAGGGACGGTGCTAGTTATCTAGATTAGCTACATCATATAAGGTCGCTGTAAAGAACTTAAGGATATATCTCTTAGAAAGAAGTAATTATAAAAAGTCACATAAATTCACACACAACAATGCCTCTCATACAAGATGATAATAATGCCACACTTAGTGAGGAAGTTCATTGGAGAACCAACGAACTATATGACAATGAAGATTGGAGTATAGAACCTGAAGTAGGGGTTTCTTATAAAGATGAACAAAAACAACGTCATCCCAACACACGAAAGCATAACTTACCCGATGACGATGAACCCCTACTGGCCACTACAAGCTTAATGCAAATACACGAGGCTGTTTGAATCTCACGTAGGCATCGTAAAGAGAGCTGTCTACCCAGGCTTGATTTAAACAACTTTCCTAAATTTTCAGGAGGCTATGACTTAGAGCCGCATCAACATTTACAAGCCTTCTACGATGCCTGCACATGGAATAACATTGATAACAGGTGGCAAAAATTGAAGCTCTTTCCTATGACACTCGTTGACCAAGCAAAAGTATGGTATAGATCGTTAAAACCAAATTCAATATGATGTTGGTCAACAATGGTAGAAGTCTTTAACAAAAAGTATCAAACCTATGCAAGAGTGTCAGCCTTGAGGAAACAAATCCAATGATGGAAACAAGCAAAACATGAACCCTTGGACATGGCCTTAGAGAGATATTATGGACTATTAAACAACTGTCCAGGCCATGGGTTTTCCAAGGAAAGGCTAATGTACCATATCATTGATGGGCTACGTAATGAAACAAGAGAGACCTTAGGAATGTATGCCCAAGGCCAACTATACGAACTACAAACCCATCAAATCCAAGATCTTATTAAGGAGGTAGCAAAAGAAGAAGGAGAAATGGCTAGATGGGAGAGTGTTGAAAAACATCAACGGGACCAAAATCTCAACTCAACAAAGGTCCATAATCATAAAAAGGAGAATTCAACCAATCTCAAGGTGGAAAAATCATCTTTTCCAATACAACAAACATTAGAAGAAGTCGAGGCAAAGATCAATAAGATGTTGGAATGGACATATCAAAAGTATGGAGAATTTGTCAACATCATTGGAGATAGAGTTTTTACAACCCAAGAAGCAGGATGAAATAATAGACAATCGGAAAGAAGGGATAAGAAAAATAAGTGCTCAACTACTAATCACACATATGAATGCAACATATGCCTATATGATCACCCTAAGGGCCAATGCCCAATATTGTTACATTTACATGAGCATTGGGGAAACACGCTACATCCAAAGTTTGTATAGAGATATTGTGTTCGATCATAGTGGCAACAATCCCAGTCGTGGGGGAGATCACCACTAAACTAGAGGCACCCTTTATATTATCTGAATTCAAATANCCAGTCGTGGGGGAGATCACCACTAAACTAGAGGCACCCTTCATATTGTCTGAATTCAAATGCTTATCAAGTTCAACATCTTGTTTCTCTAACTAGGCCAATGCACTTTATCTCACCACAGTACCATTCTCCTCAATACTATCAACCCATGCCTCCAACACAACCACCACCTTGTGCACCTTATACTCCCCCTAACTTTCAACATTCTTATCCTTTCCCTCCTTCCACAGTGCCACCAACTGTTCCTAAGGTGCCTGTACCACAACAACAACCGAACGACACTTGTGCTACTACTTCCAATAGCAGTGCAAAGCCTCCTCAACATCCAAAGTGTCCTTTCTTTAAACACGGCAGTAAGAAGGGACAACACAATTTTGAGGCCACTACATCTTCCAATCCAACACAAGTCCCACACTATGGTGCACCCTCATCTTTGAATCCAATGCCTCATGTAAATCCATCAGGGCCACCAACTCACACTCCAACAACCATACGGCCCAATGAACACAGTCATGGAAGGCATCAACCCAATCCTTGCATACCATCTAACGGTCCCAAACATCATAGTGGGTCAACTCGTTATCTAGGAACTACATCGCATAAAGTGCCCCACTATGCTTATTATAATCAAGTGTGTGAACCCCAGTGGGGCAAGTATGGACCAGTACCAATATTTCCAACATGCATGGATCCTCACCCTTCATTTATTAATCCTTGCCATGCTCAACCAATTAGTTATGGGGGATGCCTCCCATTCCAATAACAAGCAGGATTAATAACTTTTTATTTTTCTTTATTTTTTCAATTTTTTTTTTAGTTTTTCATTTTTCAACTTTTTGTTTTATCTTCTTATCTTTTTGTGTTTTTGTGTTTTTATCTTTTTACGTTTTTGTATGNGGAGTTATCATGCAACGTGGTTGTACTAAGATCCTTGTAGATCTAATGAAAAATGGGAGTAAGAGTAATCAAAAGGGCACTCAAAAATCAAACACTATTCTAGAGGGTTCCACTAGAAAGACATGCATCCATGCCTGAAGGTTAGCGATTTCTTTGGATTCAGTAAAGTGAAAAAGAGAAAAGAAAAAGAAAAACAAAGTGCCATAAAACAAAAGTCACTCCACCCTTGAACAAAACGCCAAGTGATTGTACGCCTCGTTGTTATGGTACTCTTGTAGTTGCTCATCATGGGATGCAACAATGCGATGTCACTAATTAGAGGAATGTACTTGGTCTTGATCTTGGAACGATGGGTTAATGACACATTAATCATGCTTTACACACAGGATTCATTGTGCCCTGGATTAGTTACCTCATGTCCCAATCTCTACGATCTCCTTTCATAATTCGTCTCATCTCACTATTCGTGTAATTGTAGTTCGTGTCCTGTGTAGCATAGAATTTTTATCTCATTTTGGTGATATTTACATGTGTGTGTTTTGTGGAGTTAGTGCGGATTACATTTAACCCTTCTAGTGCCCACAGACACTTTAAGTGTGGTTACACAAGGGCATTCTAGGTTGGAACTTGCTTTGGGGAGGACCCACTTGTGTAATTTTTGTTGTGATTTTCACTTATGACATAACTCACACGTACCATTCTTACCCTCAGCTTAATTTGTCAATAATTTTCTTTCCCTATTATTATTTCTCTAAATTTTACCGTTTCAATGTATCATAACATACCCTTTTTCTTACCACTCAAGTTTTTATTGCTAAAGTTCACATCATTATCATTATTGGTGCCTCTCGAATCAATGAAATTACCCTAGAACATCTTAATAATTGCCAATGTCCTCAATATTCCACATTAATTTCAAGAAAATCATTAAAAATTCAGTATTTCCTTGGTGTCTCACATCACCAGGGACGAGATATCGCGTACGTGATATCGCGTCCCATGTGATATTGCGTATGCAATGTATCGTACGCGATATTGCGTCCCATTTACCTATAAATAGGTACCCCCGCCACAACACTTAGCATCATTTTGCCATTCATACGGGGGGAGTTTTTGAAATTTTTCTCTGCGACTTGCGATTGCGTGACTCTTGCTTTTCTCACTCTATCTCGCGTGCTGGTACTCCGATTTTAATTCTGTTTGAACCTGCTTGAACCCGGAGTGTTCAGTTTAGTTGTGGGGGAGAAACACTTGCTGAGAAGTGCCTAACTTTTTTGAAATTTATCATTGCCCCAAGGACATCAGTTAGGGTAATTAACTAACACTTAGAATAATTGTGCCTAAAAATCATTTAACCCTTAGGTATACCAGGAGACTAAATTGGAAACCATCTAAGTCATAGGACCTATTATTACAAACGTTTGGGCATTATCACACGTGATAACATAAGATCTTTAACTAAGGTAAGCAGTAAGGTACAACTTAACTTCCAAAACGACCTTACTAACGCTTGGCCCATGTGATTGCAGATGGCCTCGAAATGTGGACAGCAGGAAGGTCCTACTCAAGGTGGGAGAAAACAAACTCGGAGAGGTGGAAGACAAGGTCCTGTTGGACAACATACAGAACAGAAGGAGCAATCATTCAGTATCCATCAAGATGAACCTCCTACCGGATGGTCCGGGCTGGCAGAAGGAGGAGCTGGTGCAGCGCCTAAACCGGGACAACAACTCACGTTGCCCCAAGAATGCGTTCAGGCCATCCACGAGAAGTCCACATTCGCTGCGGTGATTGTGGATTTGAATTTTGAATCATTTGCAAAGTTCGCTCCTGAGGCCGTTAGGGATCACCTCAAAGGATCTCCATTTTGGCCTATCCTCTCTAAAAGTGATGCCTGGTACCTAGGAGAAACGTACCAATTTTGGCACAACAACGAGCAAGGCACCACTGTAAATATTTGTGGTTTGATAGTTGACTTCTCTGTGCAGGCAATTTCGGAAGTGTTAAACCTTTTGGATACAGTCCCCATGTTGCTCGGTTATTTACCCATTCAGACCCTGATGTACGAAAGGATTGGTTAGAGAAGGTTTATGGCAGAGATAAAGCATTTGGTGAACTGACGACGGAAGAGAGGATTTACTTCAAAATCGAAACATATCACCTCTTCCCCACAAAGGACCTCAAAAGAATATCAATGTATGCGGCCAGAGGATGTGCAGTGTTGATGGGAAAGGTTAACGCTAACCTCCCCCATCTCTATTTGATGGAGATCCTAAGACGGTTTGAAGAATGGAAGACAGGGAAGATGGTGTTGCCTTTCCCTTGTCTTATCAGAAAGCTTTGCCGACGTGCTGGTATTTGGGGATACACTAATGACGTCCTCCGAAAAGCTCAAAATGTTTCATACACTGAATTGCTAAAGGCACCAGCTCCAAGAAAGAGCACTGGCGAAGAGCTGAGACCGGAACAAGAAGAAGAACAGGTGGTTGGAACTAGTCAACCTCCAGCCACAGGTCCCAGCCAACAACAAGGAGTAGGGCCCAGCACAAGCCAGGATCAACCGTTGCCGCCGCAAGACTACAGACCGTCGATGAGCCATCTTAGGACCATCACTGAGATAATTAGTTGGGGAAGTCATGATGACACAAACCTCTTCCGTGTCATTGATGATGCCAGGAAGCCTACTATTTCATTGGATCGCACAAGGGGAGAGATATCTATTCAAATAGGAGGAGGGGAAAGTAGATAGTCACAACAGATCTCAGGAAACACGACATCTTTCTAGGTGCAGTTAGAGACTGGTGAAGGGGCCACTATGGTGGTCATGCAACACTAGAATGTTGTAGGAGCTGCAGATGTGATCACAGACCACATCAAAGAATCCTTTAATGTACCTATTGTGCCACCGGTAGATCTCTCAGGAGCACGGGATGCTCAAACCTTAGTAGGAACCTCAATGACTCCTGCGGAACATGAGGATGCGCTTGATAGGTTGCTTCAAACAGGGCAAGTTTTGATGTCTCTGTTTGACATCCCTCAGGATGTAACAGCAATTCAATTAGACCTCATTTCCATGAAGGGGAAACTGGTCTTAACAGAAGTAAGGTCCGAGCATGCTGAAGTTGAAGTGCAAAAATTACAAGAGCAGCTTTTAGCCTTACAAGCAGCACAGCGGAACCCTCTACAATTTGTTCCCATATACCAACTAGAAAATTTTAGAACTGAGCAACTCACAAAGTTGATTGCAGAGAATAAAAAGGTGGTGGAAGAAAAGGAGACAGCTATTTGGGATGCCTCCGCATCACAGGTGCAAACCCATGCGCATCTTAAGGCACTCAAGACCTTAGAAGAAGAAAACAAGCAGTTGGTTGCAGACAATCTTCGGTTGACCATTGTAGAGAAGCAAAATAACGTTCTCGATGAACACTTTCATCGATTACGAGAACAATTCATCCAGGTCAACCGAGATANTATGGCCAAGGCTCAAATCAACACTATCAGTGCTCAACACACTGATTGGAGGGCCATATTGGACACTTACGCCTTTGCCCACCAAGCGAAAGTTAAGAACCAGGACCTGCAGATCTAGGACTCGACAGAATACATGGAGTTGGAAAACCTTAGATATGCCAACCTTGCCATGTTAATAGCAGGACGCCCGAGGTCAGAGCTCAAGTAGCAGGTAGCTTCCACCCACATTAAATTTGAAGCAGAATTTGTAGAGTGCAAAAAGCTAGTGGAGAAACTAGATGTTGCAAATTCTGAACTTGAGGTGGTAAAAGCAAGCTACCAGGGACAAAAAAATGTTTCAACTGACTTGGCTCAACGGCTAATGGACCTTCATGAATACAAAGATAAAGCCAGAGCCTATGAGGAGGAATGACGAGTGTTCATAGTGTGGTATGTCAAAGCCAACCAGATGTTCCTACAACTACCCTGTCCGTGGGAGGTGCCAACTCCGTCAAACATCGAAACACTAGCATGGACAGCACAAGACCCTCGGACCAAAGAGGAGAAGCTCTAGGCCATACTTCAACGTCATTAAGCTTTAAAGCCTGGAGCACATGATAAAGGGAAAGTGCCCATGGAGGAGCCACCGTCACCAGGAACTACATGAGTTTCACATTTTTGTAGTTGTAGTATTTTTGTGTGTTGTGTTTTCTTCCCACACTGCGGCATTGTTCCATTTGTTTTTCCAGTTAATAATCCCATACCTATCCACTGTGTAATCACTGTAACTCGAGGATGAGTTTTTATTCAGTCGTGGGGGTATGATGGAACACGATATCGCATGGGTCGTGATATCGTGTACACGATATCGCGTCCGTCGCGATATTGCATCCCCTTTGATATCGTGTACACGATATCGTGTCGACCCCTGCAATATCGCGTACGCGATATCGCAGTCCGTCGTAATGTCTATAAATAAGAAGCAACTCTCCCTTGATTTGGTATTAGGAATTAGAGGTAGCGAAGCTCTGGCATTTTGACCACTCCAGAGATAGATTATTTTTCCCATGTCTGCTTGCAGTGTGGTGAATGTAATTGTACGACATTCTTTATTTAAGTGTGACGTACTTGGACACGCACATGACTGGCAATAAAGATCGAGATTACTTCATCATTGCAGCATTCACTTTGTTTATTTATTTATTCAATTTTTATTTACTACTTTCATAATTAGTCTCTCTCACCCTTATCTCCTAGAACATGGAATGAGTACGACTTGATTACAAGCATTTAAGTGTGACTACTTGGTATCCCAGTGGCATACCTAGGATCTGCGCTTGGTAATCCCAGTGGTAGTCGTGCACGAAGTCCAAGATGTGTACAGATGATCAAGGAACGGATGCCCATCGCACTTAGGCTAGATTAGATTCTTTTACCTTTCCTTCCTAGCATAGTTTAGTTAATATTATTTTCCACTGCCTTCAGGAGTAGCGCTAGATTAGGAACACATCATACACCTCACTCTGGACTAAACCATATGTGACAAATATAATACTAGTCCAAGTGGGAAGATAGCGAACTGCAACCTAAGGATAACTATCTAGGTGCCACAACTAGTCCGTATGCAGAGTTCGACAGGATCGCACGTGAAAACGCTTGTATTCGTATGGTTGAGTGTAGGGGTATCTCGCCACTCATCAAAACCCATGGATCTAAATCTCAAACACCTATTATCCCTATTAAAGATACCATCAAGATATAATTACATTCATCTCTTGTGGAAACACCCAGAGGAGATAAGGAAGACTCCATACTTAAAAGAAATCCAAGGTCTAGCACCTCCAGTGAATCAAAAAGGGATAAATCAAGGAGCCATAGAAGGAGAACTAGCTAACATCATTCTCCAACTTCTTCCTCTTCATCCTTACACTCATGTAGAGAATATGACAAGAGAGAAAGAAGAATGAGGGATCATGATAGGGAAAGGCAAAGGGATCCTAAGAGACATGAGCATCAAAGAAGACATCTTGATGAAGAAGAGAATAATTACAAGAGAAGAAGAGATAGGATCAAACATGAAGAAAGAGAGTGTTATGAACAACAAAGGGGTCATAACTACAATAGAATCTATGAACCCGATAATCATGAAGAATCCCTACTGGCCACTCTTAATATGATTAATATCAAAGAAGCAGTGTATATCCCTACTAGGCATGTAAAGGATAGTCTCATTGAATGACTAGATATGAATAACATTTTCAAGTTTGAAGGCGAATACAATGTAGATCCACAACACCATCTTCAAGCCTTTCATGATGCTTATTTCCTTTTAGACATAAAGAATAATTTGCAAAAACTAAAGTTATTTTCAAGAACACTCATTAAGGAAGTAGAGAGCTGGTACAAACCCTGAGAACCAAAAACAATCCAGAGATGGAGTACCATGCTGGAGCAATTTAATGACAAGTATTAGACTTATTTTAGAGTGTCCAATTTAAGAAAACAAATTCAATGATGGAAGCAAGGGACACATGAATCCCTTGACGTAGCAATGGATAGATACTATTCATTATTGCATAGATGTCCAAGCTATGGATTCTCTCAACTTAGACATATCATTGATGGGTTAAGGAACAAGACTAGAGAAAATCTTGGGGTATATGCTCAAGGCAAGTTATCATAACTGATAGCCCATCAAATTCAAATATCAATAGACCAAGTGGCCAAAGAGGAAGGAGAATTAAAGAAAAGAGAATTAGCTAAAAAGTACAATCAAGATCCTGCAATGAGAAAAATGAATATGAGAATATGCAAAAGATCAGAAGAAGAAACTTTGAAGGATATAATCTAGAGAAAGACTCTACCCATTCAAAAATCAATCAATGACATTGCAACTAAGGTAGAGAAAACGTGGGATTTCATGGATGAAAAATTTGCTACTGCACTCAAGATAATAGAGGAAAAGATTGAACAAGCTCTAAACAAAAACAAAGAAAGAAAGAAAAGAAGAGATAATGGGAAAAAAAATGCAAACATAAAGGAAAAGTTGTTGTAGTTGAAGAATTAATAGATTCTAGTTCAAAAGACAAAGAAGGATGCAAAGTGTATCAATATGAGCATCCTAAAGGATGTTGTCCTATTATGGTCCACTTACAAGAATCTGAGGCATATCTACAAGAAACAAATGCCAAGATGATTACCTTACCTACAAGGTAACTTCTAGCAACCTTACCAACCATCATATTATCCAAGCGAAGTCTATCCTCAACCATGGAAGTAATACTAGCAATAGTGGCAACAACCACTAGCATGAGGTATGCCACCACTAAGGTAGCAATATCCATATAGGCAACCAGATCCTTATGGATATTACATTCAATGTCTAATCTCTCCAAGAAATGCTTCAGTCCATATCTCCTCTCACTACTATCCACCGAAGTATCATAGACCTACTACTTTGCAAATGGATCTCAATTCTTATGCACACCAACCAACAACTGGTTCATCAATCTAAGCTCCTAACTACCTGTGCCGCCACTAGTTATGTAAGGAGAATTGCCAACACAATCGTAGCAAAAGAGTGTTACCAAGGTAGTTAATACATAGGAGAATGTGATGGTAAATGAACCTAAATCCAAGAAACGTTAACTTTTCAAAACAAGTTTAGAAAGGATTTGAAGAATGAGGACTTCACCTACATCCACGCCATTTACACATACTCCTCAAGGAAACACTATGCTTCCCTATTCTACAGACCTAAATTTGACAACTATCATGCTCACTCAAATTGTAATGCATTGGATTAAAGCAAAAGCACTTACTAAGAAGAGAAAAAATCCTATGAGTCCCTTAGTACATCTTCAGATAGCAAGACATAAACCTTGCAAGGCTCTACTAGATTCTGGGTTAAGAGTAAATCTAATTTTACAAGATATGTACAAAGCCTAGAATCTTCCTCCATTGAAGAAAAGCAACATCCAACTAGAGCTTGCAGATCAATCAATCATTGTTCCACTTGGACAAGTAGAAGATGTTATCACCACCATCAATAGCTGGTTTTATCCTACTAATTTCTAAGTAGGAAAAAACAAAGAAAAATTTCCTATAATTATGAAAAGAGCATGCCTTAGAACTGTAGATGCTAAGCTTAGAATTAGAGACTTGTCCTTGGAAATCTTCAAGGAAGATGAAGTTGGAATTGTACCGCGACGCCAAGTTCCATGTATCGCATATAGTGATAATGGGTGCAATTTTATGCAAAAAATTTAGGCCATAAAAAATAATGTCATCACAACATGCAATGGATATATAGAAGATATGTGTGTATAAAGTTGTCTATATGCAACAACCACCCAACAAGAAGACACCCAATGGCTAATACCTGAAGCGGAGACTAAATCCAATATATGCATGGAACGTACAAGTAGAATCACAAGTGCCTATATAGAAGAAGTTGATAAGTTAGAACAATTTAAAAGACAACCTCCTCACATCAAGTCATTTTAAGAAGATACCGAATGGGGAAGACTAGAGATATAAGAGACACACAAACCAAACCCTTGGAACTAAAAATCCTACAAACCAAAACCCTTCTAAAAAAAATAAGAAATCAATCATTATAAATGCCAAACTTTATAGGGAATAAAAGAAAAAATTTATGGAAGTCGTAAATAAATGGCCAAATGCATATGGTGCTATGGTGCTATGATGAGATCACTGGAATTGACCAACGTATATGCCAACATCAAATCTATACAGATCCAACGGTCAAACCATGTTGCCAACTTGTTGGCATTAGCATTTCTTACCATTTCACGGGACAGCAATGGTCAAATTTAGTATACAATTTTATTTAAAAAATTAAGTACCAAAGAAGAGTTAACTAGACGTAGTAAATTTCTATTGCCATTACTACGGTCATGACTTATGCAATGCCCGTTAGTTTCAACATTTCTAATTCTACAATTGCCATAACTACTACGGATTATGTTTGTTTTAATGGTATGGAAATAACGTGTGCCATCATCATCGTCACCCTCCTATTTTTGTAAGCTATGGACCAGACACACTGTCTTACGGTGATATAGCTGAAATTCCAAGATGGATTGTTACGATTTATTGTGAACTCAACCTAGAGTATGTTTTGATAGCAAAAATAACGATGTGGTACTCTCTATTGCCAATAAGTCAGATCTTCATCAACAATAGTCCGTGAGCATTAAGGATTAAAGATAAGACTGGCTTTCCGGCAATTGCTTTAGTTAGCAGAGCTAGCAGGTAGGATCTGAAGCATGGTAGTGAGGAAAACAAGAGGGTTACCTTAGGTGCATTCGCCTAGTGGATTATACCGATCTCAATTTAGATGTGGAACATGGAAGATGAAGTTTGCTTTCCAGTTTTTGCTCTTGTTAGTAGAGCCACGTTGGAGGCTTTTAAACATACTTGAACTAGATTACAAAACTGGCCATGACCTTGCCGAGTCTGTTCTTTAGTTACAAAGTGCCGATGTTGGCCATAAATACCGATGTATTCGACTTATAACAGACATTCACCTGAATCTTGAAGCAAAATACGTTACGCTGATGGAAACTTTAAAAATGGAAATGAGTTGATTAAGTTTAAAAAGCAGAGAAAAATCAAGGATATACCTGCAGGCCGTTTACCAGAATCTCTCTATGAACGCCATCCAATTAAAATATTACAGATTCTAACCCTTAACAATCATGTAAATTGAACGCGTAAATCAAACATATGCAAAGAACTCTCAGTTTTATTCAAATCCGAACAAAAGAAAAATAACTGTTGGTTCTGATGAAGCTGGAAAATCAGAATCCTCGCCGGCTGCAGAGCATCCGCAGCACTGAAGATTCCCATCAGCAACAGTTCCCGGCGGAGGCTCTCTTGAAAACAATGCTAGGCTCCGTCGTTGCAGGAATGGAAGCCCTAATGGCAGCCCGCGAAGGCAAATCTTTTGCTGCGGCAACTATCCGTCGGCCCTGCAGCCGACCTTAAAAACCAACACATCGTGGATTTACCGGAGGTCGACAAACAAGCGTCGTCATAATCTTGCTGCAAACTCCTGCAACAATTCCAAGAACGAAAATAGGGTTTCCTTGCGGTCGCTGCAGCGGCAATCCTCCGCAATCGTGCCTAGAACAACGGTGACGGAACCTGCTACGCTTAACAAAGAACCACCTCCATTCCAAACGCATCGCCAGATTCTCCGTCGTCAAAAACTGCTCGAACTCGCGCCAGGTTTCACAGGGAATGGCATCCACGGCGTCAGAGAAAACAGAAGCGCAGCGCTGCAGTCTACAAACCCTCGTCCCTGCACCCGGCGGCAGACAACAAACCCTGATGCACCTGCTCATAGAACCTGCTTTAGATAATCGTAGTTCTTGTTAAAGGAAAAATTTTTATTAACCGATGCCATGCCCAAAGAAATGGCATAAAAAATATATTAATACGGGCATAAAGTTACAATTTAAGTTTTAATAATAGTTTACATGTATATATAAAAGTAAAAACAAAGGTTGTTAATCAAGAAGAAGAGGAGATTATTAGGCCAACTATGGCTCAAATTTTTCATAGCTTCTCATAGAAGTTACTACTTCTCATAATGGTTATGAGTGAATATCCTAGATATTTGTTATTCACCTTAACTTTTCATGATGATAATAACTATCCTAAAGTCACTATAAAAAGGGCTTCAAGGGTAGATTAAAGGGGGAAGGAAAAAGGAAGCAAGATTGAAGACTTTTTGTAAAGCATGGCTTGCTAAAGACATCAATTTAGCTACTTTGTTTTAAATCCTGTGAGTTATTTTCTTCTCATTTTTTCTTAGTTGCTTAGCTGATGGTTTGGATAGTATTATGCTTGCCATTTAATTTTAGGATTTTCTAGATCGTCTGTTTTTACACAATACTAGACTTCTATTAGGCTTGCCATATAAGAGATTATGTTGTCTTAGCAAAGCCTCTTGAGCAATTTCATAGTGATGTCTTTATGAAATTGCTTGCTTGAGTCTAGAGGATCTCAAAATCTTTGATACTTTGAGATGATTGAAATAGCTTCATTTTTTTAAAAGTTTATTGCCTTTATATTTCAATCTTGAAATTGTCAAATTTTGCTAAAAACTCTATTGTTTGCAATTCTTGACAACTAGTAACTAGCCAAATAAAAGCTTGTACTTTGTCGTTTACAAAGTGTTTTGGTAGTTAAATAAGAGTGTCTTTTACAAAATTGCTTGTTGAGCTTAGAGGGTTTGGACAATTCATAATAGTTAGATTGAATTGAAAAAGCTTTATTGTGAAGTGTTTTCTTGTGTCAATTTATTTTGCTTAAATGTTTGAGATTTCACACAAATTAGCCTTTCTTTTCTTTTCTTTTCTTTTCCTAAGTCCATTAAATCTCGCTCTATTTCTAGTTTAATTGTGAAACTTTCTCTCTGGGGGAAATTAGGAGTAGATTTTGGCAACATTGTGCTTAAGCATTTTTGTGAAATTCTATTTGTTTCAAGCAATGTGCTCTAGGGACTATATAGATTAAGTGACTTGACAACATCGAAATCTTTAATGACTCACAACATTTGACAAAGTTAGCTGAATTTCTTTTATAATAGCCAGTTATAGTTTCATATGTAAAAACAAGCATTTCAACATTCACAGCAGCAACACACATTTACGCATAATTCATTCTATAACCACTGAGTTTATTTGGAGGTATCTAGGCCTTGGTGTTGCTAGAAGACTAGCAAGCACCTAAACCCTATTTAAAGGAATACCTTTGCTTCCCGTGATCCATGTCACGAGACTAAAGGTTAAACATTGGTGGTCCCAAATAGTTGCCAACACTACCTCAAAGAAGATTAAACCCAAAGCTTAGAGAAGTTGTCAAACAAGAGTTAGAAAAATTGTTGAAAGCAGGGTTTATCTATCCAATAGTAGATAGTAAATGAGTCAGCCCATTAGTCATTGTACCAAAGAAGGGTGGCAAATGGAGGGTTTGTATTGATTTTAGATTATTAAACATGGCAACATTCAAAGACCATTTTTCTCTGATATTTGTTGGCCAAGTCTTGGATACTATAACATGACACCAATATTACAACTTTCTAGATGGTTATAGCAGGTACAATCAAATCTGTATTACACTAGAAGACGAATAAAGAACCACATCCACCAATCCATGGGGGATGTTTGCATACAAGAAGATGTCCTTTGGTTTGTGTAATGCACTCGCTACATTGCATAGACTTGTACTCAACATCTTCCATAAGCAAATTGGCAATGGAGTTGAAGTCTTCATGGACGACTTCTCCACATATGGACCATAACTTAAACAAGCATTGGACTATTTAGAGTAGGTACTAAAGAGATGTGTAAAACCCAATCTAATGTTCAATTGACAAAAAAATCCCTTTAATGGTTCAAGATGGTATATTTTTTAGACAAAGAGTATCTCACAAGGGAATAGAGGTAGATTTAGAGAAGATCATAGTCATCCAAAACATCACTTAGAGGCCAAAAACCATTAAGGATGTTAGATCATTTCTTGATCACACAAGATATTATATAAGATTTATTAAAAAAATTTCTCAAAAATTGCAAAACCACTAGTAGAACTCACAAAGAGAGATGCACCATTCCACTAGATAGAACTATGTGAGAAGGTATTCAAGACATTAAAATAGAAATTGATCGAAACACTAATCCTTTGAGTTTTGGATTGGTCTAAAACATTCTACATAATGACAAATGCTTCAAACTATGCATTTGGAGTAGTACTCACTTAGCTAGATGATCAAAGATGACCCTATTACACACACTGCCCTAGTCAAAGCATCATCGCGGCACAACTTAATTACATCACTACAAAAAAGGAGCTTATGGCCATGGTGTACATAATTGAGAAATTTAGACATTTTGTGTTTGGGTATCCTATTTATGTCCACACAGATCATAGTGCTATCAGATTTCTGATGAATAAACTAGTAGTTAGTCCAAGGGTGATAAGATGGCTAATGATATTACAAGAATTCGACATTACCATGATAGATAAAAAGGGAACAGAAAACATTACAGTTGATCATCTATCCAAACTCAGATGGGAACCACAAGACAATGACGAATCATTATTGGACTAATTACCCATTAAAAATCTATTCACAAGAACAACAATGGCTATAGCCTCAATAGAGAAACTATGGATCTCTGATTATGTGGCCTATCCCACTACACAAAAACTTCCTATTAAGAGGGACAAGAAACAAAAGGAGTAGTTCCTTCACCAAGCCAAATAGTACATGGAAATTAATGGAAACCCTTATAAGATTTACACTAATGGACTAATCAAATGGTATGTTCCTGAAGAAGACTAGCAAATAACCTTACAAGATGCACACAAAAGACCATGTGGTAGTTACTATGCAGGACAAAGAAGAACACTTAAATTGCTAATGGTAGGCTACTTCTAGGCTACCATATTTTGAGACACATACTAGTTCATCCGATGTTGTGAGAGATGTCAATGTGATGAAGGATTAATAATTAGAATGAAGGTTCATAATAGAGAATGCAACCATTTGAACCATTTGATATTTGGGAAATTGATTTTATGGCACCCATTGCACCAATGTTTAATGGGAAATCATACATTATAGTAAAATTTGATTATTACACAAAGTGGATAGAAGCAGTTGCAGTCAAGGATTGCATAGCCAAAATAGTTGTTAAGGTCTTTCAACAACACAAGGTGAATAGATTTGGAGTGCCACACATGCTCATATCATACAACGAGACTCATTTTACAAGAGCTACATTCAAAAAGCTAATGCAACAACTTGGGGTGAATCACAAACTAACTACACCATACCATCTCCAAGAAAATGGTTAAGCAGAAGTGACTAACTAGGAAATCACAAGAATATTAACCAAAATATTTAGTCGATATAGGAAAGATTGGAACACTAAACTCAATGATGCTCTATGGGCATATAGATCTACATGAAAACTTCCAAGAGGATATTTGCCCTATGAATTAGCTTGCAGAAAACTCCCTACACTACTAATCCAAGAAGAGTTGCAAACTTTAGCCACTACTAGTGTACTTGACCTAGACTTAAACTTAGCTCAAAAGGAACGTCTCATGAATCTTAACCTTCTGGATGAAAACAAAGTTGTAGCTTTGATAAGAAATGAGGTTTATAATAAATACTCCAAATGTAGGCATGACACAAAGATAAGACAAGTGTTAAGTCAATTGGGCAATAAATTCCTCTATTACAATTCCAATCATATCCCACAAAAGGCTAAGTTCCAAACCTTTTGAAAAGGATCCTATAATGTCCATACAACATACCAATTTTAGGCCATCCAGATCTATCATCCAACCAACTCACAAAAGTTGATCCTTGTCAATACTCACCAAGTTAGTGATATCATGACTTTCCCTACTTTTTTAAGGACTCTGCCCCATCTACCAGGCAAGCGACCACTCATTTGATATTCCAAATATCCACTTCCCAGAATAGTTGTGGAGGTGTTAAACTTGATACTTAGTCATGAATTTTTCTTTTGACACTTTTCTACTTTTTATTTTTTTCCATTTCTTACTAATTTTTCCATTCTTTTATACTTATCTATTTCTAAAATCATTTTTCCTCTTTAATAACTTTCTATCTTTTCTATTTTTAACATTTTTCTTCAATTTTTCATCATCTTTCTTGTACACATTTTTCTTGATTTTTGTTATAAAGTGCACTAGAACAAAACAAGATGTAGTTCCAATAATGTGGATTTAACTCTATATTATCAAATCATTGGAAGACTGATTCTATATACAATGTGAACACATCATCCATCCACTTATTTTCAATAATAAGAGGTTCTTACCATGGACATAATGATAGTCTCTTCACAATAAAACTAAAATAAGCTTATGATCATTATGCTTGGATAGAAGAGTGAAGAACCAAGTGAAAATGAAAAAGGTGTGACATCAAGGGTATTTGTGGATTCTCTAGAACTACTACTATAGGTCTTATCCTGTTGTTAAGTTGTATTATTTACTTAAGTTCTAACAAAAAATAGAAGTATGTCTAAAATAAGTGATGCCTTACTATGTCACTAGAAATACATGTTAACCCATGCCTAAAGGTAGTCCTCTGGTAAGGTTGACAAAGTAATAACATAATAAATGCACAAAATAAAAATTTCTATAGATTTAACTAGAAAGGCATATTATGCATGCCTAAATGCACTCCTCTGTCTAATGGCCAAATCTCCTTTAAAAAATAGTGTGCTATCAATAAACTACTTCCTTGAATTTCATTTCCAAGTGTTAATACTTCTTGCAGTAGTGGTAGTCTTTTGGTTGTTAGTTTTGAAATGATGCATTGTGATGTCACTAGTAACAAGTATGGACTTGGTTTGGATCTTGGAAAAAAAGGCTATTGATTACTTTGACCATATATCACACACATAATTCATTATGCCTATGGTAAGATACCTCATGTTGCAATTCTTGTAATCCCTCTTACTTTCATCCCACCTCACTATTATATCTAATCACAATTTAATGGTTTTGGATAATATAGTGTTATTTTCTCATCCAAGAGATACTAACATGTGTGTGTTTTGCAAGATAGGCATGTTTTACATTTAACTCCTTGAGTGCTTACGAACACTTGTAGGTGTAGTTATACAAGGGAAATAAGGCTTGAAGCCTACTTTGGGGAGGACACACTTGTATAACTCTTCTACTTCACACTTGATCAACAATTCCACATCATCTTGTGCCTCTAAGAGACTTAAACCATCAATTTTTACTTCCCTACATTCTCATAACTAGTCATACTTTTGGTAATCCCTTCTACCATCTCCTATATATCTCCTTGCCTTTCTTTGCCAAAGATTCCTTCTCTCACAAGCTTTTATTACCAAATTTTCATATTCTAAGCATCATCCATAATCAGGAACCCTTTAGACCACCTCTACATCTTCCAAACTATCCATTTATCCCAATTTTCCCACCAAACATTGCTAAAAATTTTAAATTTTTTTGATGGTGACGTCATATCTACAATGTATTAGGCCTTAACACGTTGTAGCTGCAATGTCGTATCTATGATGTATTCGACATAAACCATCTATATATACGTGCAAGAGTTAGGAAATTTTTCATTTTTCACATTTCAAGCAAGGGGAGTTCATGTTGTTTTTTTAATCCTTTGGTAGCCAACCTTTCAAGCACCACAACTCTCTCACTATAGCTCTTATTTATGTGATTTTTGAACCTTCATGATCACGGAGTGACCAACTTAGTCGTGGGGGAGAGTGCTATGCATAAATAAGTCAAATTGGGCCAAATTTCTCTAACACTAGAAGAATATATTAAGGGTAAGAATAAAAAAAAATAAGCATATTTTAACTAATTCTTCTAGCCACCCATCTAATCACATAATAAATGAGAAAATAATAACTATGAAAGATCATAACAATCAAAAGAATAATGAATAAGGGTTTCTTTTTGAAATTTTTCTAACTCTACAATCATAATAAGAGCTATAAGTAATAATAAGAATAAAAATTGGATTAAAACCAAGGACCCGAGAGAAGACCATGAATCATTAGGGACTTATTTAGAATCTTTGGGTTATCTCAAAAAAATTCTTGATGATTGCAAATGGCTCCTAAAAGACCCACAAAAGGAAGACCCTCACAGTAAGGAAGCAAAAGACCTAGATGTAGAGGCAAAGGACAAGCTGGGGAATAGACTTCATAGGTGAAGCAAGATGCTCAATCCTTTAGCATCAATTAGCAAACACTTTCAGTAGAACACTCTGCACAAGCTAACGCTAAAGTATTGCCAACTCTAGAGTAAGGACAGTGCCTTATGTTGTCAGCAAAATGTCTCTAGGCCATTTAGGAAAAGTCAATCATGTCCACAGTTATTGTGGAACTTAACTTTGGGCCGTTCATGAAATTCACACTTGCCAACATCCAAGAACAACTCCAATCCTCTCCTTTGTGGCCAACTCTATCATGCAGTGAAGAATGATACTTAGAGAAGTGTACCAATTCTACAAGAATAAGCATGATGGTGCTACAATTAAAATTAAAGGAGTTGCAATGCCTTACTTAGTGGAAGCAATTGCAAAGGCACTCAATATTCCTAATGTCGAAGTGAATATTGCACAAATATCTATAAGATTTGACATAGAGGTAAAGAAGTTGGTTATAAAGGGCATATGACAAAGCAGATAAAGAATATAGTGAATTATCTGCTAAGGAGAAAATATACTTCAAGAGAAGAACCTACCATGTTTTTTCCACTAAAGGCTCAAGAGCATTTCCACCTACACTGTAAGAGGAAGCACTATTCTTAGTGGGAAATTCGATGCAAATCTAGGTCATGTATTATTTTAAAAAATTCAAAGGAGATTTGAAAAAAAAAAGAAGGCAAGGAAACTCACATTGTCATTCCCTTGCCTCATCTGAAGGTTATGCAAGAAAGTGAGGATTCTGGGCTACACAAATGATGCCTTACACAAGGCCTAGAATGAATCCTATGCTGAGATGTCCAAGTCAATGCCACCAAAGAAGGATTAGCTAGAAACGCTAGCAGGCATTGAGGAAGTAGTAGGATCCACACCTACAGATAACATTCTATCCATAGGATGGGAACAAGTAGGATCCAATGGATCAATGCTAGCTAGTGATAGACCTAGATCGAGTGCTCCACCAACACCACAGGACTACCAACCTTCCATGAGCCATTTGTAACAGATTGCGAAAACCATAAGTTGGGAATCTAGGGAAGGTTTTGCACTATATAAAACTAGAGACAATTCCATAAGGCATGCGATATCAATAGGAACTGCTAGTAGACAAATCTCATTGTGGGTAGGAAAAGATGAAGACTGGACACAAAAAATCTTTGATAATGTTTCATCCTTTCAAATCATGTTAGAGATAAGAGAAGGAGCCATAGGCGTTATAATGAAATAGCAAGATGCATCAGGAGTAGTGGAGGTGATTACAAATCATATCAAAGAATCATTCAATGTTTCCATTTTGTCACCAAAGAATATCATTGAAACCAAAGATGTTGAAATGATAGCCGGTACATCTTTTCCTCCACAAGAACATGAAGACATCCTAGATCAACTATTGCAGATGGGTGAAGTAATGAAAAATATATTTGATATCCCCAATGACATTATTGTAGTATAGTCAGATTTGATTTCAACAAAGGATAAGCTGGTAATGACTGAAACAAGAGTTGAATATGCAGAGAATGAAGTGTAGAGGTTGTAAGCTAAATTGACAGCCTTAAGAGTAGAAAGAGAGACCTTGCACAATACATAGCATCAAAATAGCTCAATAAATTTAGAACTAAATAAGTAACCCAACTCATAGCCAGAAACATCCAAGTAGAGATGAAAAAGGAGAAGGTAACACGGAACACCTCTGTAGCAAAAGCTCAAACCTATGCACATGCTAAAGCATTACCTTCCCTTGAGGAAGAAAACAAAAGAATTGCTACTAAAAATACAAAATTAAATGATATAGAAAAGCAAAAGAATGTAATAAAATATAGTATTTATTAATTAAGAGAAAAATTCACCATAGTCAACCAAGATATGAGGAAATTGGCCAAAGAGAATAGAATCTTATTAATGGAAGAAGTCTACGCTATTCATCAAAAGTTAATCATTGAGATTAGTGCATGGTACAATGAGGTCAAGAAGCATGAGAGGCTTAAAGAACACTTCAAAGACTAGGTGAGCATGTATAAGCCAATCAATGAAAAAGAAATCTATATGGATAAAGGCAAAATTAGATCCATCACCATGCAAACACTTAATTAGTAGCCAATCCTAAATGGTCTCGCCCATGTCCATCAAACTAAAGTGAAGAACAAGAACCTGTAGATTGAAGACCTTATAGAGTACATGGGATTAGCAAACCTTTGGTATGCTAATCTAACCATGCTCATAGCATGAAGGCCTAGAAACGAACTAGAGAAGAAAGTGACTATGACCTATGCATTATATGAGAAAGAATTTGTAGATAGAAAGGATGTAGCAATAAACTTGGCCCGTAGAATGACAGATTATCAAGAGTTAAAAAAAGTAACCAAGGCATTTGAAAAAGAAAGACAGCAGTTTACAACCTTATATGTAAAGGCAAACAAGATGTTCCCATAACTTCCATGTTCATGGGAGGTACCGACTCCAACAAACATCACAAAATTTGCCTAGATGGTACATGATCCCAAATAGGAAGAAGAAAAACTTCAAGTATTATTTAATAGATATCAAATCCCAAAGCCTGATGATAAAGGGGAGAAGTCGATGGAGGAGTCACTGCCACTAGGGACATAAGGCTACATTGAGCTTTACCATTTTGTTTTGTTTTGTTTTATTATTTTAAATTATCAAATTATATCAATCATGTAATGCATGGTAATTTTATAAACACCACTTGAACCATAGTGCAGCATTCAAATTCAAGTTAGCAATGTATATAAGTAGTCATGTTAAAGTCTGAATGCACCTCACAAATTTGTAAGGAACTCTATCCTCCTTTTTTTTAACATGAAGGCGAGTATCCAATCAGTCGTGGGGTATGATAAAATCCATTAAGCTAAATGATGCGATATCATATCTATGATATCGTAGCTTTGCTTATATCATTGCAAATATGATATAATAACCCTAGTCATGACTATAAATACTAATCCATTGTTGCATCATTGGAATAACTATTGCACAACACTTAGCAAAATTCTTGCAATTTCTTTCCATGAGTTACACTTAGAGTTAGAGTTAGAAGTGAGTGCCTGCAATGTGATAACTAATAGTTGTATGAAGTCTTTATTTGAGTGGATTGTACCTAGACATAATTCATGACTAGCAATAAAGATTAAGATTATTTCTTACCATTGTAGAATTCTACTTAGTTTACTTAGATTAACTTTACTTTCTAGCATGTTTACTTTTATGTTATTTACATTCCTTGAACACTTTACTTTACTAATGTTGCTTAGTAAGGTGGTATAAGTACGATTGGTTTTGAGCATTAAGTTTAATCATTTGGTAACCTAGTAGTGAATTCACTTGGTAATCCTAGTAATGATTACATGAGTCTATGGTGTGTACGACAAACTAGGAATGGATGCTTATCACCATAGGCTAGGATAGATTTACATCTCAGTTACCATTTAGATTTAGACTTTATTCTCATTTTTATTATGGAAGCACTTAGGATTAAATTGAGCCAATAACATCATGATATCATATGCCTCATCAAGAGTTAAACCATACTACTCGTACTTCACTAACTCAATGTGGGAAGATAACAATCATTAACTGACTATAAATTACTAGCATACTTACATTGTCCATCCATGGATTATGATCTAGTCACACATGAACACTCATAACTTGTATGGTAGAGTGTTGGAATACCCAGCCATTCATCATGCTCCTATCATTAAAGATATTAGAGAGCTTAAATTGAAAATGTGCACGAATGGATGGAAATTTTGTGAAGCTTGTATTTAGAATGGATTTTTAAGAGTTTTTTAACAAGATGTAAAGGAACAATGTGCCAATAGATTGTGCTAATATAAGTCTTGAAACACCATGGAATTTTGGTGATTGGACAAAATTTAATGCTTCAAGGAATATTTGGTTCATTTCTAGACATGATGGCAATCATGATTTGCTTCTAGTGAGTTGCATGAGTTAAAAAGTATGATCCTACCAATGCATATTTTCTATAGATGAATGAAAAGAAGTACGTGAGAGTATGAAGAGCCCAACATGGGTTTATTATTATTTGTAGTATTGCATCCTATGAGTATGATTTAAGTCTTGAGTTTCTAGATGAGACTACTCCTTTGAGAAGAGAATTTTCAAATGTGTGCAAGGATAAACTTAAAGGACTTTCTCCTTTAAGAAAAATCTAGTACCAAGTTGACTTCATATCAAGAAGAACCATTCCAAATTGATGAGTGGAAAGCTACCCCTACACTCAACCATATGAATACGAGTGTTTCACGTGCAATCTAGTCGAACTTCGCAAATGGACTAGTTGTGGTATCAAGACAGTTATCCTTAGGTCGCAGTTCGCTATCTTCCCATCTGGACTAGTGTTAACTTTGTCACATATGGTTTAGTCCAGAATGAGGTGTATGATGTATTTCTATACTAATTACTACTCCTGGGTGTAATGGAAAATGATATTAACTATGCTAAGAGAGAGAGGATGAGAGAGAATCTAAGCTAGCCTAAGTGCGATGAGCATCCATTCCTTGATCATTCGTACACATCTTGGACTTCGTGCATGACTACCACTAGAATTACCAAGCGTAGATCCTAGGTAGGCTACTGGGTTACCAAGTAATCACACTTAAATGCTTGTAATCAAGTCGTACTCATTCCGTGTTTAACAGGAGTTAGGGTGAAGAGATATTAACTAGGAAAGTAGTAAATAATAATTAAAAAATTAATTAAACTAAGTGAATGCTGCAATGATGAAGTAATCTCAATCTTTATTTCTGATCATGTGCGTGTCCAAGTACATCACAATCGAATAAGGATGTCGTACAATTACAATCACCACACTACGGGCATACACTGGGAGAGAAGGGCTAAGAGAAGAACTACATAAAACTTAACACTTAAACTAAGAATTGAAAAACTGTCTATCAAAACTATCTACCTTTTATTT
>MNCI01016898.1:268356-289344 GCA_015680685.1 Gnetum montanum | reverse complement strand
TTTTCAACACTCTCCCATCTAGCCATTTCTCCTTCTTCTTTTGCTACCCGATTAATAAGCTTNTCACGAAGCCCATCGATGATATGATACATTAGCCTTTCCTTGGAGAACTCATGGCTTGGACAGTTGTTTAACAATGCATAATATCTTTTTAAGGCCATGTCCAAGGGTTCATGTTGTGCTTGTTTCCACTCTTGGATTTGTTTCCTCAAGGCCGAGTCTCTTGCATAGGTTTGATATCTTTCATTAAAGACTTCTACCATTGTTGGCCAACGTCATATTGAATTTGGTTTTAACGATATATACCTTTTTTTTTCTTGGCCAATGAGTGTCATAGGAAAGAGCTTGAGTTTTTGCCAACCGTTATCAATGTTGTTCCATGTACAAGCATCATAGAAGGCTTGTAAATGTTGATGTAGATCTAAGTCATAGCCTCTTGAGAAATGAGGGAAGTTGTTTAAATCGAGCCTAGGTAAACGGCTCTCTTTACAATGCCTACAAGAGATTCGAACAGCCTCTTGTATTTGCGTTAGGCTTGTAGTGGCTAGTGGGGGTTCATCGTCATCAAGTAGGTTATGCTTTTGTGCATTGGGACAATGTTGCCTTCGTTTATGTTTATAAGAAGCCCCCACCTCGGGTTGCATACTCCAATCTTCGTTGTCATATAGTTCGTTGGTTCTCTAATGAACTTCCTCACTAGGTGGCATTATCGTAGTCTTGTAGGAGAGGCATGGTTGTGAAATTGTGTGAATTTATATGTGAATTTTTATAATTATTTCTTTCTAAAAGATATATCGTTAAGTCCTGTACAATGGCCTTGTATGATATAACTAATCTAGATAACTAGCACCATCCCCAGCAACGGCACCAATGATGAGTGGCGAGATACCCCTACACTCAACCATACGAATACGAGCGTTTCATGTGCGATCCGGTCGAACTTCGCAGATAGACTAATTGTGGTATCAAGACAGTTATCCTTAGGTGACAGTTCGTTGTCTTCCCATCTGAACTAGTGTTAACTTTATCACGTATGGTTTAGTTCAGAATGAGGTGTATGATGTGTTTCTATACTAATTGCTACTCCTGGGTGTAATGGAAAATGATATTAACTAAGCTAAGAGAGAGAGGGTGAGAGAGAATCTAAGCTAGCCTAAGTGCGATGAGCATCCGTTCCTCGATCATCCATACACATTTTGGACTTCGTGCATGACTACCACTAGGATTACCAAGCGCAGATCCTAGGTACGCTACTGGGTTACAAAGTAGTCACACTTAAATGCTTGTAATCAAGTCATACTCATTCCGCGTTTAACAGGAGTTAGGGTGAAGAGATATTAACTAGGAAAGTAATAAATAATAATTAAAAAATTAATTAAACTAAGTGAATGCTGCAATGATGAAGTAATCTCGATCTTTATTTCTGGTCATGTGCCTATCCAAGTACGTCACACTCGAATAAGGATGTCGTACAATTACAATCACCACACTATGGGCATACATTGGGAGAGAAGGGCTAAGAGAAGAATTACATAAAACTTAACACTTAAACTAAGAACTGAAAAACTGTCTATCAGAATTGTCTACCTCTTATTTATAGATGAGGAGACAGGCTGCGATATTGCATGCGCGATATCACGGTTAACTAAATGGCGACTCATCACAAATGAAAGGACATCCTAGATGATTTTGTAACTAAGCAAAGAGCTTCACAAGGAAGTGAACATTTTTCTAATGGAATTATAAATGAATTGATCTCTTATTGTGTTGTTCCAATGATACTAATGCCAAAGAAAGAAATGATGAATGATGTGCATTAACTCTAGAGCTTTTAATAGGATTACTACAACATATAAGTTTCCTATTACTCAAATGGTTGATATATTGGATGTGTTGATGAAAATTCTCTAGAACTAATTTAAAATGTAGTTATCATACAATTAAAATTAGGCCTAGCAATGAGTAGAAAAATATCTTTATGAGACTTGATGAACTTTTTGGATGGCTTATTATGCCATTTGGGTTAACAATCATGCCTGGAACATTCATGAGACTCATGCTTGGAACTTTTTTTTTCTTTTTATTTAAGGCAAGGTAACTTCGGGCTAATAACACAACCCCTCCCCACATAATAGGGTAGATGTGACCTACTAAACAAAAGTGTCCTACCACAAGGCTACTCTACTTCTACTACACCTAGATGTAGAGGTAAGAATCAAATCCACAACCTCCCAATTGAGAAATAAGTGTCTTGACCACCTACACAACACCCCTAAGTGCATTCTTAAGGAACTAATTGGGAAATTTTGTATTATTTTCTTTGATGATGATATTTTTGATGTAGAATCCAATGAGAAAGAACATCTTATACATTTAAGACCAGTTTATAAAAAATTGGAGAAGATTCAAGATATAATTAATGCTACAAAGTGTCATTTCATGAAAAAGGAGATCACATAGTTTCAAGAAATCAAGTGAGGATGAAACTAGCTAAAGTAAAGATTATTAAATTAAGGACAACTCCTAGGGATGTTAATGAGATGCATTATTCTCTTGGACTTAATGGATTTTATAGGAGATTTATAAATAATTTCAATGACATATCTTAACCGATGTTGACACTTTTAAAAAATAATCAGAACTTTTATTGGGATGAAAAAATGGATGCTAACTTTTAATATTTTGAAGAAGACAAATTGCTAATAAGCTAGTATTTGTGGTTTCTAATTTCTCTAAGCTTTTTGAATTGGAGGTGCATGCAAGTGAGCTTTTTATTGAAAGTGTACTTTCTTAAGAAGTTATAACTATCACTTTTCATTTTTAAGTTGAATGAATCTAAAAAGAAATATAGTGTTTATGAGAAGGAGATTTAATTAATTTTGCAAGTTGTTAAGCATTGGAGACATTACCTTTTGCCAAATGATTTGTTGCTAATGAATGATCATAAGGCTCTTTAATTTTTGAACTTACAAAGTAGATTAAGTGCTAAACACATGAAGTGGATACAATTTCAAGAATTCAACTTTATCTTAATAAGCATGGCTAATGATGAATTTAGATCTAATGTTCTACTTGAAAAGCATAGTATAACATTAACTAGATCTATGAAAAGAGGTAAAACCCTTGAATTGATGGAAAGAAATTATTTTTGACCATGTGTAATGATGTTACTAAGTTTATGAAAGAATATTTGTTGTGTTAAAAATTTAACTGAAATTGAAACAAATTTTTTCTTATGTCCACTAATACCTTGGATCTATTTAACAAAGTAGTGCTAGAATTTATTTTACCATTTTTTTAAAGTACATAACTAAACATAGTCCATTGGAATTAAACTTGTGTCCTAGGGTTTCCATGTCAAGACTTCTACCACTAAGCTAACACCTCATTGTTGCAATTAAAAGTCTTGTTTTGGGTGGGAAGAGAGGGGTGTTAGAACCTAAAATTTTTTTTTAACAATACTTATTCCCAACTATATGGTCAAATTAGAACTTTATAGCTCAAGATTGTCCACTAGAATCAGACCTATAATTTGGAGCTTTCAAATAAAAAGTTTCAATGAAGTAAAAGTGTAAATAGTCATTACCTTCATTTATCTATTCCTCGTATACTATCAAAATAAGTTTCAATGGATTTTGTAAGTGATTGATGAGCGGCAGAGGTACCCCTACGCTCAACCATACGAATACGAGCATTCTCACACGCGATCCGGTCGAACTTCGTAGACGGACTAGTTGTGGCACCTAGATCGTTAACCTTACGTCGCAGTTCACTGTCTTCCCACCTAGACTAGTATTTATATTTGTCACGTATGGTTTAGTCCAGAGTGAGGTCTATGATGTGTTCCTAATTCTATGCTACTCCTGAGATAATGGAAAATAATATTAACTAAGCTAAGCTAAGAGGGAAAGGGTAAGAGAATCTAATCTAGCCTAAGTGCAACAAGCAACCGATTCCTTTATCAACCGTACACATCTTGGACCTTGTGCACGATTACCACTGGGATTACCAAGCGTAGATCCTAGGTACGCCACTGTGATTACCAAGCACAGATCCCAAATACGCCACTGGGTTACCAAGCGTAGATCCTAGATACACCACTAGGTTACCAAGTAGTCACACTTAAATGCTCGTAATCAAGTCGTACTTGTTCCGTGCTCTAGGAGTTTAAGGTTGAGAGAGAAAACAGTAAATAACATTAAAGAAATAAACAAACAAATAAATAACAAAGTGAATATTGCAATGATGAAGTAATCTCGATCTTTATTGTCGGTCATGTACGTGTCCAAGTACGTCACACTCGAATAAAGACACCGTACAATTACATTCACCACACTGTGGGCAGACACGGGAAAAAATCTAACTTTAGAGGGATCAAACTGCCAGAGTTTCACTATAATAAAACTGGGATGTCAAATGAGGGGGAGCTACCTCTTATTTATAGATATTGCGGTAGGCTGCAATATCGCGTTCGTGATATCACGGGCAGATGAGATATCGCAGCCCATGAGATATCTCATACGCGATATTGCGACCCATGAGATAACGTGGGTGCGTTATCGCAGCAGTCAATAATATGAGCAATTTCATGTCTCATCAGTGATGTACCTATGACCAAAGCAAATCATGATAGTATTTTTATTGTTGTAGATAGATCTACTAAAGTGACACATTTCATTCTATGTAAAAACTACAATGAAAAATCTCATGTGCTAGTTTGTTCTTCCAACATGTGATCCATTTATATGACTTTCCAATAAATATTATTGATGAGCAGCGAGGTACCCCTACGCCCAACCATACGAATCACAAGCATTCATGCACGATCTAGTTGAATTCCATGGATGGGACTAGTTGTGGCATCTAGATCATTATGTCTTGATCGCAGTTCGTTGTCTTCCCACTTGGACTAGTGGTAGCTTTGTCACATATGGTTTAGTCCAAAGTGAGGCATATGATTCTTGATGTTTTTTTGGCCTTATGCTACTCCTAACGATAATAAAGAAATCAATTCTTTAATTAATTAACAATGGAAAGTAAAGTCTAAACTAGCCTACAAGCGATGAGTGTTTATTCCCAGCTTGTTGTACATGTCCTGAACCCACATATCTGCTATTGAGATTACCAAACACTATGCTATTGGGCAAACCAAACAATAATGTTGCTAGGATTACTAAGCAAATATGTGTTTACACTCAAAACTAGTCGCACTCATTCCACCAATTCATTAGTATGCATAGAAACATAAATATTAACTAAGTACATGAAAAGTAAATTGCATGGAAAGTAAATCTAATCTAAGTCAAAGTGCTACAATGAATAAGAATCAATCTCCATCTTATTGTTGTTCATGGAATGTGTCTAGGTACATTGCCACTCGAATAAGACTCTGTACAACTAACTCAAATCCACACTACAAGCACTCACTAACTGTTCTCTAAGATTACGAAATAAAACTGCAAAAGTTTAGCTACTCGATTGACTAATTAACTCCCAAACCATGTGCCCAAGTGTTATATTTATAGGTTGGCACACATCCCGTGATATCGAATATTGAATAACATAGCAAGTGATTTGATATTGGATATGTGATAGTGGGGCTCTGATATCTTAGTTGACCAAAAATTGACTTTTTGTCAAACAGATGCAATATAGCATCAACGATATTGCAAATGCGACGTAGCATTAGCAATATGTCAGCCAACTGATGATTCATCAATTATGAATGATAGCAATGTTCAATTCACAAGCTATTTTTAGAGATCATTATGAAAAAAGTTGGATATTAAATTGTCATTTTCAAGTGTCTACCATCCCCAAATTGATGCTCGAGGTAAAGTTGTGGACAAACCATTGATCAACATTTTGAAATATCTTTGTAAATAGCAATCAAATAGATAGAAAAATCCTTATTCCATGTTGAATTTTCTGACAATCATGCATTTCATTCTAGCATTGGTAGTACATTTGAAGATAATTACAACTATATCCCCAAAATGGTTGATATCAAACATTTGGATGGTTTTGCATTGTTAAGCACTAAGTTTGTTAACCATATGAAAAACTGACACAAATAAGTAAGGAAGAATTTAGTTTAGCTATATATTTATAATATATAATTTAGTCAAGAGAATCTTTTCTCTTTGTGAAAAATTTGATTCTAAAAAATGCAAATACTATAGGATAAAAAATTTGGGAAATATTATTTAGTGTTATATTATCAACTTTCTAAAGGGTTATTGATGAAATATTATTAGAGACTAAAGCTAAAGATATATTTAAAAGCAAAAATGAGAGCAAGAAGAAGCTTAAGTTTAATGTTGGTGATTATGTATAGATAAATTGAAAAAGAATAGGATGAACGAAATTAAATTCACAAAACATCAAGCAAATAGAATTGGACCATTTGAAATTAAGGGCATTTGAGAAGTTAATAGGGATAATTTCTAATGAGGTAAATTAGATTTCTAAGTATTCAAAGATGGAGAATGATTAACATTGAGCTATTGCTTAGATATTAGAGAATTGAAGAATCAAATTCAAAAGTTTGAAAGAGCCAAAACCCATGAATCTATACAAACCTTCCTGGGTGTAGTATTAAAAGTTTAAGCACCTATCTATTTTTTTTCAAGAAGAGTTTTAAGAGATGATTATAAAACTAAATTTCCCCATTTCTAAACAAGTAGAGTTACGAGATACGACCAATAGCCTTTAAACAACCTTTGGTTTATGATATCTTAGCATAAGTATGAGAATCTTTCAAAATTTGGATTTATAGGATTTGCATAAGCAAACTATCAAGCACTGCAAGGCTGTGTCAATACATTTGCCCTTATTTCCTTGATTGCCATACCCTACCCTATTTCAATGTAAATTAATGTTTAGGAAGGAGCCGCCTCCTTGAAATTTGAAGGTGGTGGGTGAGGCAAGGAATACAGCATAATTGGAGCCTATGGGATTTTTGGATAAGGAAAGTCCCAAATAATTGAATTGCAAGATGATTGAGCCGCTTAAAGGGTCACGGTGTCTACAACTCCCAAAGCTTTCATAACACCGAGAAAACCATGACAATCTTTTTCTCAAATTGAACTTAAGCCTCAGTCCCATGGAAAAACAACACTAGAACAGAGAACTCAAACGCAGGACAATGAACCATCCATGGCAAAGAGAAAGCCAATCCCACCGAAATAATTAAAGTTACGCCCTATGTAATAAATTGAATACACTTTAAGTTGCTTGAGGACTAGTAAATCTCAAGTCAAGGGGTGTCATGCCACACTCATCTCTAATATCCACTGTATTTTATTATGGAATGATTGTGCGTTAATTTTTATATCATGTATTTCCATATCTAGTAATAACTATTAATTATGTGAATTACCTCTTTAGGCATCTTAGATGTGCGGTGTCAAACTTCAGTATGTTCTTTAAGAATAAATAGAGGTTGTTGATCTCACAAGTATTTTATAGTAAATTTTCATTTTATTTTAAAATTAAACATTGCAAAAGTCCAAGTTGAGGGGCTATCTTGACCTCGAAATTGCCCTATAAACGTCTGATAAATTATCAAGGTAGTAACTAATCGTAGTTCATGTAAACATGACATCAATATATTGTATCAGTAGCTTTCACATTTTAGGAAACACCAGAGGAATGGGTATAATTAACAGATGGCTAATATATTCTGTGATAACCAAAAGTCGACATTCCTTTTGACTGCCAGAATAAATTCCTCTAGGTTTTGTTCTTGCATGGGGTGTTACCTACTTTCCTCTTGATTCTGTTGCAAAGTTATGATTGTTGACTGTTAATTTGGGTCTAATTTAATCCAGTCCAAGACATGACACTTCTCAGGTTACAATTGTTTGTTCAGTCTAGCGTAAAATGTCCCTAAACAGGCAGGATGTAAGACTGTACTATGGTTCCTGTGTTTCATTTTACGGTATCGATTTAACGAAAAGTGGAGTTGATTGTAACCTATACACACATTCAATAAAGTATTAACCTACATCTTTTCTTTAGTAATCGATACTTTAGTTTAATCTGATTCTGAGATACAAATTCCTGTATTGGTTAATAAATTTATAAAAATTTTCTATCATGGGTTGTAATTGTATTTCATTCCACATCCACATGCTACTACAGCCATTGTTGTTAGCATTGCTATAATCTTTGACTTAGCATCCTAATTACATGGACCGACTATAAACAATTATTGAACGTTAATATATACATAGAAATTATTAACGAAAGGTTAATTTTTTGTAATTTGCTGCTATTTACACTACAAACGTTAATTTTTAATAGACAGTTTTGACCTGTAAAACATCATAATATAGCAGCAAAAATGAGCGTTAGGCCGTTCAACTCGAAGCAGATAGAAAATAAACTACTTCCAGGTATCTTTTTGCATGAATTTGGATAAAAAAACAACAGCTTTCAAAATTTTAGATTTAGATATGCATTAGCATCTCAAAAGAATTATCGCATATGTATTCTTCATGTAAAATATACATAACCTGTATTTCATAATTTGATTTATATTTTGGGGAAAACAATTGTACAAGCACTTCTAAAAAATAATTATTCTGGTAGATTTACAGTCTAAGTATGCTTGGTAAGCTATCATTGCCATTCAATAAGAATATATGGCATATTTGTTATATTCAATCAAACATGCAACTTCCCAAGATAATAGAAAATTACCAACGTATTTTCCTTTCCGAATGGCATCAAGACGTTTTGCCTATATATACAAGCTGCATCTAAGAGTCCTCATTTTCACAATATCATTGTCCATCATCAAATTTAAACATCTTGGTCCTGTCACCAGATATAAACCATATGGTAAACAGTAGGTGAGCTGACTGAAGAACAATACCTAGAAAAGAATATAAAATTTCCAAAGGCAATGTTTAGATTTACTTACCATCATACTATTGAATGGAAGTTGTAAGAACAGAAATTTGATAGAAATACTGTATGTAACAATGCTAATTGTTTTTGCAATAATATTTGAAAAAGACCATTGTACGCTGTTATAACATAGTTTAACACTTCAATCCTGAAAAATCAGGGCCACCCCAACAAGTGTTAGCCACATGGCAACCGCCACCCAAAAATAAGGACTCCGTTCCCACTGAGGTCTCTTCCAAACAAAGAAGTCTGACAGGTAATCCCTTGAAGCCTTATTGTCTCCACTAACAGCACTTTTTCTCATCCTCTTACTGTACCTTTGGCTCCATGAATTCCTTGACCTTGAAGAGGGGAGAGAAGTTCATAGTACAATTCAAAAACAAAGTTTCCATTGTCATCAACCGTCTCAGAGGAAGTATACTTCAAAACCATAGGAATTAAAATAAGCCAAAGCTTCATAAGAAAGGGATTACCTTTCATAATTTGGACTTAATAAAGGAATGGTAACCATTTCTTCTTGAGTGATCTTTAGTCTTGGTGCCTCAAGAATGTAGCGCAATTCAGCTGCCTGCTTACGAATTCCAGCAATTGGATGGGTTGCCTCTAACGTTTTATACAGGGCAATGCTATCGTTATGACGATTTTGAGCATCATATGCCATCGCTAACCATAATTGTATCTGAAAAACATTAAACACTTTTCAGCGTGGTGCAGCTTCAATACATGTTAATAAAATTTCTTTAGTAGTGAGCATAACATAAGATAGTAATTAGGCTGGAATTCTTAATCAAAGAACCGTGAATGATCCATCCATTTCGGATTGAATCCCTAGTGATCATGGCAAATACACAGCCTATGTTGAGAGGAAGAACATACAAGAGAAAACTCTCTGCGACAAAAAAAATTACCACAATAATTGCTTATTGAATTTGAGCATACCAGAGTTGCTTTATAGCATGGCCATAACAAATGGTAGAGCTCAAACATTGAATTATATAGAATAAAGCACTCCATGTTTTTCCTTTGGGAGCAAGTAAATATTTAGATTTCACACCTAAAATATTAATCAATTCATATTCCTATTTACTAGGATAAAACTTGAAAATATGCTCAAAATCTATACTGCAACATTATTCAAATATAACAAACATATTAATTGGGACCAACACAATGTTTCTATCAGGGCCAACCTATGCTTATAATAGATTCTTGGTTTTTGCTGATGCTTATTTCAAACTCTTTGTGAAACTATCTGGTGTTTGGGTATGGTTCTAATTTTTGCAATGTTCTTTGCACTTGGAGTTAAATCAGATCTGATTGTTTCCTTTTGTATCAACAAATTCATTATTGTAAATTTTTTGGGGTTTCTCAGTGTAACAGATCTGGAATAATAACTCAAACAAGCAATATTAGAGCTCTAAGATATCTGGATCGTTTGCTGTCCATTTCGCAGGTGCAGTATTTTTTATTTTAAGATTGGAAAGCATTGCTGAGTATTCGATAAGATGGAAACAACTGAAATTCAGAAGTTAACAAATTTGAACAGGAAGATTTAGAAACTTTTGATGATTGCCACTTTGAGTTAGCGAGAATGAGAATCTGCAATAACAGAAGGTATTGCAAAGAAGCCTGCCAAAATGAGTGATGAGGTTGGAAACAACTGGAGAGAAAGGCTTTGCCAGTAGCGTGAACTTGCCTATTTGATGAGATCCAATACACTACAGATGACAAAGACACTGCTGAGCGTATGTGGGAAAAGCTTCCTGCCTTGCTGAGGAAGGTCTTTGGGGCTTCTTTGTTCATTCTAATGAATATGGTTACTCATATTCTATATCATAGATACTTTAGGTACTCATAAATATGATAGTCTTGTATTTGCTAGTTCATAGATATGTTAATGGAGTGTCTGGTAAGTGAAGGCCCTGCTTTTCTGTTACTGTTACGTTTGGCAGAGGCATCCCTTTTCCACAGTTTAGATATGAGCCCCAGGAGCAAACAAGATGTTTGTCATGACAAAGCTATTCAAGCTGAGAATGAGAAACTCATCTAATCGCTTCTTCATGCTAACATTCATGAATGTAATTTGTTTATTATTTTATTTTTTAAAAGAAATTTTTTGAGTTCTTTTGGGAATTGTCATTTATAGGCCATCACATCTATGTAACAGTTGCAGATAATTGAATGTATGAATGGAAGCCATAAGTAGATACTGTTGGAAGATGTAAAGTAGATACTACAATATCAAAATCCGCTAGTTCTAATTGCCTATGCTTTGGTAAATCTGGTATTGAACTTGTTGGACATCATCATCATTATCATCCTAGCCTTGCCTCAACAAAATAGGTCAGCCACATTAATTCTCTTTCAGTATTTGCCTCTATGAAGAGCTAGATCCTTGTTGATTTGCAGTTTCTTCAGATAACCTTTAATTGATTTTTCCTATGTCCTTTTTGGTTTTTTTTCTTAGTGGCTTTCTTGGAATAGTAATGGAGCAAATGTTTTCAATAGGCTCATAAGCTGATCTTCCTTGCACATGCCCAAACCTCTCTAAAACATCATACCTATAGCTTATATGAAATAGAAGCCCCTCTAAGTCTTCCTTTAATGTATGTCTTGTGCAATTTATCTGTTTGTGTAACATTAAATATATATCTAAGCATTCTATTTCTGCTACACTAATTTATTGTTCATGCCTCTTTTGTACTGCCCAACATTGAACACCATATAAGATAGCAGACCTGATTACTGTCCCGTAAAAATTACCTTTTAGTTTTATTGGAATTCTTTGATCACATAAAAACACCAATAGCCTGTCTCCATTTTGACCATCCTGCCTCCACCATATTTCATATATCTTTTTCAAACTTTTTGGACATGTAAATTCAAATAATGTAGATCATTTTGATATTGAATATCAACAACATGATTGTTCATACTACTAGAGAGACCACTGCAGACTGTTTAGGCTACAAAATGTTGCACTATCCTTAATCTATGCTGAGTAAGAAGAATTAACAGAAGCTTGCAAGGAAAATGTAGTAGTTTCATAAAGGAGCTAGTGCTAAACACCAATAATATAATAGATTTTGTCATCATAATAGTGCAATTCTCCTTACAAACAATGCTGTACTTCATGCCAGAATGAAGCACATTGGTTGAAGTATCACCTCATCCAGCAAGCAGTGGAGGATAAACTCTTTGAACTTAATAAAGTTTTTACAAATGATAGTGCAGTTAATATGCCTACCAATAAGCTATAGACTTTTTGACTTGCATCTTATGATTCAAAAATTCAATCCCTATCTGTTACATTGAGATATACATAATTTGATAAAGAAACAAATCCCTATAGTCTCCACATGAACATAAAAAACCCTCAGTTTTAGCTCATATATTTATTAAACTAGTCCAAGTTGAAGATTGTCAAAGTTGCATTTGACAGGCAAATCTTTATACGTCTCACGGTAAATGACTTATCTATATAAAGTGATGTTATATTGTAAAGTTACTATAGTTGTCATGTTTAAATGTTCCCTCTAAATAAAGATATGTTTTATATGTTTTATTTTTTAAAGGATATATGTGAAATTGAAACTGAATTTTTGCTTAGTCAACCAGGACCATCTTGGATTTATTGGACACATCAGTTTCAAAATTCCTTTAAAAAAATATTTTCTTTTAAATCATAACTCAGTGCTACTCATTGGGATTGAACTTGTGACCTGGGGTTTCCATGCCTCAAAAATATTGAGCTCTTTATAAAGTCTTAAGCTGTCATCCAATTTCAGCCATTCATGTGATCCAACTGTAGTGAGTTTTCTTGTGTGTAATGTGGCTGTATTTTTTATACTTGAATTTGAAACTAAAACTGAATGTATTTAAATATGTCCATTGGTGCCCTCTTGAATTTGTTGGACAACACCAATTTCAGAATTTCTTTTACAGAATTTTTCGATAACCTGGCATTGCACACTAGAATTGGATCTATGATATAAGAGTTTCATGTCCACAAACTGGATCTAATCCTCATCTGCCTCTACTTTCTCATGGTTGTTTCCCTTCACATGAAAGTGTTCTACCATGCAATAGGATATTTCTAAATAATTTTTGCTTATTTCTTTCTAAATCAGCATGTAATACCATGCAATGCTTGCTGATTTTGTAAATCATCTAGTTTTAGTTTGGGATAATAATTCATGGTTGGTTTTATTTTTAAAGTTTCTCAAGAAGTTGCATTTACTTGGAAGACCAAACCTTCAAGTTTTTTAAATTTAAATTTACTAACGAACCTAAGGAATTTGAAAGGCAAATTTATGCATTCAAATGTCTGGAATTTCTTACCTCAGCAGTATATGAGGATCTTACCGTAGGCGTCCAAGTAAATGTTAGATGATGTCTTATGCATCTTTATACTATAGGACTTGTCATTTCATGCATGATTTTTGAGAAAAAATTACTCGATGTGTGTGTGTTTTTTGTTATGAATGTGAAGTTAAATCTTGTATATTTATTGTTTAATTGATATTTGATAAATATAATTTTTTTTGTAAAGGAAAAGATATTGTTAGTTAATGGGTTCTCTCTGGATGGTTATGTTAATTTCGAAATGATTCTCTGGAATGTTCTACTTTGTTGAGATCCTTTTAGAAGGATAACTTCCAAATGGTTCTACGTTAGAGTCTGTAACATAGCTTTGCCTATTGAATCCCTAGTTATTGTAAGGGAACACATCATTTGAATCAATTTGGCAATAAGAGCTGCGCTTCTCCTATGGAGGTTTTCCTCTGTTCTTGAGAGTTTTACCTCATAAATCCAAATTCCAGTTTCGGTTTTGCTTTTCATTGATTATCTTTAGGATTTTTCTGCCATGTTATCTCTATATTTTTTCTTGTATGTTGTGTTTATCCATGTGCTCCGTTGTGCTGTTTTTCACCAACATACTGGTAGCAGAGTGAGGTTGAGGGCTTGTTGGTTTTCTCTGTCACGTGTTCCTTTGTGCAAGCTAAAACAAGGTTCAATAGTGCAAGTGTGTGATTTTGCAGAGAATAAAATTTTTGAGAATCCTAAAGTGAGATCTATAGGAATTTCAGGTTACAACAATGTTATTTGCAGCAATAGAGAAACAAGTGTGGAGGTACATTTTGAGGTGTTTCTTTAGATTCATATAGATTTTTAGGTTTGTCCTCTTGGAGTATCTTGCTTAAGTGGGAGTCATGAATCTAAACATAGTTTTAGTTCAAAAGTTTGATGGAAGGCTCAATGGCCTTCAGAAGAGGAAGGTCATAGATTTGTTGTACAAAAAGGATTGAGATGTTGTTTTGACTAAAAAATCTTCTTCCATGAACAATGTGGATTTTCAGTTGAAGAGCACTATACTTAATTCATAGGTGCATTGCAAATTCAATTTTGGTATAATAATAAGAGAAAAAATCAACATTGAATTTGCTTCAGAAATTGGATTCAAGGTTTGAAGCTACTACATCCTGTAATCAGGTTTTTTCTAATTAGGAAACTACATCAACTTGAAATGGAATTGCACTATGCTTGATTCATAGGTGCATTGCAAATTCAATTTTGGTAGAATACTAGAAAGAAAAAGCAACATTAAATTTGCTTGGGAAATTGGATTCAAGGTTTTAAGCTCCTACAGCCTATAATCAAGTGTTTTCTAATTAGGAAACTACATCAGTTTGAAATGCAAGAAGCTCAAATCCTCTCTAAATTTTTGGCAAACGTTAGTGCTGCAGTAGTAGATCTAGAAGTAGTGGTCAGAAGGTTTTAAGTGATGAACACTCAATGATCTTATTGGGAGCATTGCAGGGAAGTTGGGGTCATGTAGTGACAGCAATTGGTATCAATACTTTCACAGCAATGGACTATGAGGAAGATGACAGCATTCTTCGAATAGAAGAAGTGTGTTCTTCTCAAAATGGAGAAACTTTATCAGAAAGTCAAGTCTTAATATTGGAGAGGAATAAAAAGATACTAGCAGTTTGTTGAAAATGTGGTTAACATGGGCATGTAAAGCAGGATTGCAAGTTTGCTTCTACGGAGTTGTATTTGAAGAAGGAGCAGGAATTAAATTGTGACATCTATTATGTTCTCTAAACATGTAAATATGGATATTTATAGTTTGCAATCTTTTTTTTTTCTTTTCCTGTCTCTATATTTATGTTTACTGCATGGAGCAAGATATCATGTGAATAAGGCGGCAAAATCTTCATGGACAAGGTTAATTCCTCAGTAGGGAAGCAAAAATTATCTTAAAATGGGAGATTGTTATGAATGTGCAGCTAAATATTGTGGCTTTATTGTTTAATTGATAAATACAACATTTTGTAAGAAATGAGGTATTGTTAATTAATGGGTTCTTTCTAGATGGTTCTGTAGAGTTTATTTTAAATTTAGAAATGATTCTCTGGAATATTCTATATTGTTGAGATCCTTCTAGAAGGATAACTTCCAAATATTTCTAGATTGGAGTTTGTAACATAGTTTTTCCTATTTGAGGGCTGGGCTGGATCCTTGGTCATTGTAAGAGAACACCTCATTTAAGTCAATTCAGCAATAAAAGTCGGGCTTCTCCTAGGGAGGCTTCCCTTTGTTATTGAGGGGTTAACCTCGTAAATCTTATATTTCTTATTTGTCGTTACATATTAGCTGATGTTCTACTTCTAGTTTTGGTTTTTCATTTTATTGGTTATCTTCAAAATGTTTCTGTGGTGCTTATCTCTGTGTTTTCTCTTGCACATTGTTGTTTTTGTCCATGGGCTCTGCTGTGCTGTTTTTGGTCAACATTTTTTGCAACTTGTATAATTTACTCGGTTCCAAACAGACCTGATGGGATTTGTTAACAGAAATCCTAGCAAAGAATAATTGTTGAGGCTGTGGTGTGGAGGTGAAAAATACTGATAAAAAAAGTTCCTAAAGTGCCTTAATTTCAAAAGGCTCATATAGAAACGCAATCAAGGATACTATGGTCTCAAGGAAACAGGAAACATATAGAAGCCATAACGGCAACTCTTACACATCCTAGAGGTCTTTGGTGACCCAAATATCATAGTTACCACATCCATAACAACCAGCATTCCCTTAAAGTGGACCTGGGTAAAATTATGGGCCACTAGATCTTGAAGTTTGAAGGCATCTCTCCTACAGGTCTCTCTTCTCTTCTATCCATCTGTATCATTATTAAACTCTCCTAGTTGCCCAAGTAGTGCCCACTTTAGTGTCCAAGCTTTACAATGTATTTATAAGCAATGGGAGTAGATTATGTTAGTTACGAAGGAATGACAGGGCTTGAGAATGGATTCAAGAATTTTTTACTTTTCAAGCAACCTGGTGGGCTCAAACCTTTATAAAATAAAGCAAAATGTGTGCAATTATAAATTTATTATTCTTAGTAAAGTACCTTACCTATAAAATGTACATGGTTCAGACAGGCCCGATTTGCTCATATCTAAAAGCTGGAACAATCCACAACGGTGGAATTATTTTACCTTAATTAGTTTTCAAGTTATTTGCATTTTTAGGCTATTTCCACAGCACAACAGAGCTCTGTCAGGGTGGTGCAGTTTTTGCATATTAGCTGGAGCCCTATGTGCCCATACTTTACACTAAGCTAAGTATTTCAGATAATGAAAAGCCAAGTATTTCATCTATCTCTAATGTTGTGCCTCCTGGGAACATATTCAAGAAAAAAAATTCTACATTTCCGCATTTCAGTAAGAGGAACGCACTCTGGAAACGTTGGAAATTCATTGTCTGCACATTACAAAAAAAGCGTCGTATTAAAAAATTTAGCACGTAAAAAATCATCAATTAAGCATGCTGGTTCTGATTTTGTAATTTGAAAGTTCTGATTTTTTTACTTTTTATTTTTGCTTCTTATCTTGGTATTTGAAGTTGTTGCAGTGAACTGCAAATTGGTATCCCCAACTTTCTGTTATTGTTATCATATTGAAATATATACTTAATCTTTTAATTAATTTTTAATATTTTATTAATATATCAATATTTCCAAATACAAAATATATTTTTATTTTTATTTTCCCAGAGACATTCCCCTTGCATTCCTAACTCGTTCCCTGAAAACACCTCACATTCCAAAACTCGCTTGGGATCACATTTACGGTTTCCCTTGTTCCCACCCTCCCAAACTTGATGAATGGAAACAAATGGCAGAACGTTGTAAATACGAAACCCATTCAATATCCTCAAAAGAAGAATGGTTCTGAAATAATTGAAATTCGGAAATTTCGAACTGAGAGCTACTTAGCTTGAACCATGTAACAATGCTTTCCAAATATAAAAAGATTGTAATCAAGAAAGAAAACAATTTTACCTCGCCACCAAACAGCGAATCCTTGGAAACATTTTCAAGAGCGGTTTCAAGCAACTCGATTGATTTTTGGTACATGCCCTTCCCATACGCCCGCTGCCCTGATTTAAACATTATCTCGGCCGTTTTTCTTTTCTCCGCTTGTTCCTTGGCGCGCTGCAGAAGCACATACAACACTTGTTAAAAGCTTTATATTTATTTTCGATGCCACCTTAACATCTAGGGAGTGTCATTAAAATTTGACCCATGTTCCGAACTTTTAAAATTTGCAGTGCATTTTGGGGAATTGGACAGCAACTGGGAATTGCCAGAATCCCACAACGCCCCTTCGTTTAAAAATCCCAAGAATGAAAACATAACAAATAGGAAGAAGGGAGCAACCTTAGCGAGCTGCTCTCTAATTCTCTCCCTCCTAGACTCCTCATCCTCGTCGTCGACAGAAGAACTTTTCTGGGCAATGCTATCATTCTCCTGCAATTTTTCTGCTTCTCTGACAAGGTCTCTCATGTCCTCCAGGTCCTTGAATCTCTCCTGTCCTTCGCTGCTGTCCCAGAACCTTGCATTTGCACTTGTACTGTCCTCTTCCGTAGACCCGTCATCAGCTTCAGCAGCATCTTCGTTATTAGCATCAGCAGAATCCGATTCTTTGGCGCGGCAAAGGAAGTTGGGTGCTTTGGAGTTTTTCTGAGGATAAACTGTGCGCAGACGAGACTTGAGTTTCAATTCAGGTAGTGTTGGTGGTGGGTTTAATCTGCAGAACAAATGGATGCGGAAGCATCGTGGATTAGAATGCCTGCAACTGCTGGTGGTGGTGAATGACAACAGGTCGGTTTTGGAAAATGCAAGCAACTTGGAATGGTTGCAATTTGATGCAACAGCCATAGCAGCTAGTCGCAGGCGGAGTTTAGCAGCAACCCACAAAGCAAGAGCAGCCGGAGAAATGCAATAGCCCAGCTTCCTTACTGCTACTGCTACTGCTACTGTTTCTGGTACCAGACAAAAGCCATCGGCTTGCGTGTTCTTGATATTTTTGTACATTCCGTGGTTTGATCATATTATTCCTCTGCCTTGTGCTTAGTGGTCTTATGCGCAACTCGTTTTCCCGGTGCAAGGTTGCGGCTTCAATCCCTAGTACTAGTGGAGTGCCTTCTAACGGCGCACTCTTACCGGCACGCAATGCTAAATTCAGAGACAAATAACAATAGCGGTTGTGTTCATAAGATTTGCACCAGCAGGTTCTGGGTTTGACTTGCATGCATAGATATCATGATCATCCTTCTATTGCTGCTAAGATTACTGTGATACGAACCCACTTCACCTCACATTAATCCTTTAAAGCTATGTTTTCCCGTGCTTCTCCACATTGATATTGAATTTTTTTGATTTGCAGCCCACAAGCCAGTCACTTTAGGAAAGTTAATTACACTACTAACATTTAATTGTTAAGTTGGAACTTGTACTATATTTTGAGTGAAAGGCAATGGTTGGCTTATTGTAAAGTTTGTTAATTTGCGCTACACTTAAAAGTATAGTTATAGTTGTATACCTCTATAATTTTCTGGCTGGTTTACCTATAATTAAATTATTACACCATTAATCCACAACCTCTTGGCTGTAAATCCTTGTAAACAATGAAGTAATCACTTGAGCCACCTTTTCAAAGCAATCAAATTTCTTTATTGTTTTATAAGTTCATTATTCAAATTTCTTTGCTTTTGCACAAATAATTCAATACAATAATTATATCCTAAAACATTATTTTGAATTTCTCAATAGATGTGTTCCTATTAAAATGGCAAATCATCCTCAAGCTTAAGCTAACCATCATCAAATGGTGCCTTTATATCATTAATATGTGCTAACCTATTAAGATGAAGGATTTGATAATAAATTTTAACAACCTCAATCACAAGTTTAATTCCAATTGAGATTTTTTTTTTCTTTTTTTTTTGGATCAAATGGACATCTCCAATCTATTTGAGTCACAAAAATATAATTCCATTGAAAGAATAAACAAACAAAACAATATATAAACTATCGTCCATATTGCTCTTTTGAAAATATAATTAAACAACATTGTTCCAAAGAGCCAAAGCAACAATCCACACTAATGTTTGGGCTTGTTGACCTATATTGAAAAACTCTAAAATTTCATTCATACCAACCAAAAAGCAAACAAACCATGGAAGCATTGTCCATACCTTTTGGGCTTGTTGACCTATATTGAAAAACTCTAAAATTTCATTCATACCAACCAAAAAGCAAACAAACCATGGAAGCATTGTCCATACCTTACCTTGTTGTTCTCTATAATGATGTTGTTGCCAAGTCAACAAATACTCATTCACAAAATTGGCCATAGGTGGTGACCTTTTTGCACTTCGCCTAAACTCATTCCAAATATTTTGAATAAACAAGTAATTTATAAAAAGATCAAAAATTTTTGTTGTTGAAAAACATAAGACACAACTTGAATCTTCCATAATATTCTTCAATGCAAGATATTGACTAGTGGATAACTTTTCATGAAGCATCTTACTAGCAAACAGATGGATGTGAGGAGAAAAATGAGATTCTTGATATCTACTAAATATTGCACTCATTGCACAAGGCATAAAGTTGTAAAGCCTTCTATGTGCAATATTCTAAATCATACTACTTCCACAACTAATTATGCAAAGAAACATGTTGACAAAACTAATGTCTTATAGACTAAAGACCTTTCCCAATTGGGGAGGGATTAATAATAGTGGAAGCATTAATAAAGTGAAAACCATCATACAAGTACTTACATTTCCTCACCTAAACCCATGGTTTATTTGAAATGCAAAGTTATTAAGCAATTTTTCATAATAAAGCATAACAAGGTGTTAGCCTAGTGGTAAAACATTTGATTTGAAAACTCCAAGTCATGGGTTCAATTTTGATGGGCAATGCTAAGTTATAAAATTCTAATTGGACTATATATCTTAGGATATACCTATATTACAATTATTTCATATTGTATTCAAATTTAAAACATAGAGTGTTTTCTTCAAATAGTTGAACCTCAAAAAGGTTCTTTCTTCTCTCTTTATCTTAGTAACATAAGCTAGAAAGATAATACAGAGACAAAGCCTAAAGATTAGATCTCATCAATTGTAATCAACCAACCTATGATAACAGCTTAGCCCAACGATTTTAAGGATGCCTTTTCAAGTTTTCATCCTTACAACCATTCCTAAAAAACCTCCCCTCTAGGGTAAGAAAAGGATCAAGCCTTACCCTTATTCAGAAGTACTCTCACAAGTTTTCACTTCTTACTAAACAGTTTCATATAAAGAAAAGGAGAAAACTCTCTCCAAAGAAAAAAGAAAACATCAATCAATGATAAAGAACAAATAGCAACAAAAGCTAAAAGTTTTCCATCCTTGACCTCCAAAACCAAAAGAAATTAATACTATAGAAAATAAATTAATTGTTCAGCTTTCACTAGAGGCTTTTTTGCTTGAAATTGTAGTTGAAAAGTGATGAGTGGCGAGGTACCCCTACACTCCACCATACGAATACGAGCGTACACGCGCGATCCGGTCGAACTCCGCAGACTAAATGCCTTAACGCCACAAGAAACACTTGGGGTTAATCGTTCGTTGTCTTCCCAGGCTTGCTTGTATGTGTCACGGTGTATGGTTAAGCAAGTCTGAGGTATGTGATTTTTTTGGTATTTTCGGCTTATCTTCTATGCTACCAGA
>MNCI01016898.1:217007-262685 GCA_015680685.1 Gnetum montanum | reverse complement strand
ACTTGGGTTCAGGTTACAAGCTGCTCGAATAAAGAGCCGTTCACTCTAGGACTCCTACTGCGGGCACATGGGGAAAAATTCTAACTCTGGAGTGATCAATCTGCCAGAGCTTCGCTACACTAGCCAGGATTGGGAAATGAAGGGAGTGCCGCCTCTTATTTATAGAAATGGCGACGGGACGCGATATCGCGGCCTAGTGCAAATCGCGTCTCATCAAAAAGCAACATCTTTAAGAATTTGGTAAGAGAGGTCATAGTTATGCTCTTACTACTGGAAAATAACTACACACAAAGGTTTTCAAATACAGTAGAGAACAAGAGATCAAAGACAATTCCAGATGCAAAGAAATGCAGTAAACAAAGCAAGTTGATCATCAAGAATGACTTTATTAATACTTGGTTAAAAGTTATTACAAATTTTGGATGTCTATTTCCAAGCATGCTGAGCAATAAAACACTCAAGAAAAACATGAGAAAATGAGTCTTCACTTCTACAAAGAGGACAATGAAGAGAAACATTTTTCATATTTTTAAGACAAGTGCTGATAGAAAGACCTTGAGGAATAAGACACCATTAAAAAATATGACTTTTAGAAAATGTATAAGCTCTTTAAATATCTTTCATTTTCCTCGTCCAAAAGTATGATGATAATTGCATTTTCTATGCCTTATTGAATTTGTTATGAATAAAATTATTCTTTGTAATAATCTCATAAGCAACTTTCGAATTAAAAGGAAAACCATATTTGCCATCCTTCCAAAAAATATTTGGAAAAGCCTAATGACATTGTTGTTAACTTTAAATAAATTCTCGAGATTAGAAATTAATTTTTCAAAATTTTTATCCTCGTTCTATTTAAACCATAGAGATTAGAAGCTTCATTCCAAGTGATCCATATATTATGCATACACAAGCAAGAAAATGTAATGATACCAAATTTATTCCAAGTGATACACAATCTAGATGGACTAGTGGCCTAAGCTATTTTATTGAAAGGAAGCCACCATGGGCTAATTTGCTTAAGTATATCTCCTAAAATTGTAATATGATTGTAATTCCAATATTTACTAAGCTTGCATCATGTCTTTCAAATTTGTTTAAGAATTGAAGACTCAGGAATAGAAATGGCTTTTAAAAAAAGACATTTAAACTAGAGGCTTTTAAAAACTTCAAAAGTGTTGCATGCAACTTTACTAAAAATTGTGAATTTCAATCGAAAGAAAAAAAGGTATCATCAACAAATTGACTGTACATAAAAGAATTGCAATCAAAAGCTCGTTGGATGCCTCTTATAATATTATCATTTTTCAACTTTCTCAAGTAGGATCCCAAACCCTCCATGGATAAAATACAAAGAAAGGGAGAAAGAAGATCACCTTATTTTAACCTATTTGAAGATGAAAATTTCCCAAAGTAATGACCATTAATAAAAATGGAAAATGTAGATCGTTGGTAGCAACCCCCAAGCATTTGAATCCAATGATTAAAAACGATCATTTTTTGTCGCATAGCTCTCATGTGACTCCAATTGATTGTATCAGAAGCTTTTGAAATATCAAGCTTTAAGGCAACATAGGGGACATTTTGCAAATGAGTTGAATGAAGAATCTCTTGCACCAAAAACACTTGATCTAAGATGTGTCTCCCTTCTACAAAACATGCTTGTTCATCGGCAACTAAATGAGACATCACCTTTTGTAATTAAAGCATTGGAAGTTTTGAATAAATTTTATAAAAAGAAATACATAAGCTAGTAGGCCAATAATCTTTAATATCAATTGCATCTTTTTTCTTTAGTAGTAGAACCATCTAAGTAACATTCTATTCTGATTTGATCCTACCAAATCTCTAAAATTTGAACATAGCATCACAAATATCCTTTTAAATAATCTTCCAAAAATATTTATAAAGGCCATATGAAAAACCACCCATGCTTGGAGCTTTATAGGAATCCATGGAGAAAACCATTATTTTAATTTTCTCTGTGGTTGGACATTAATTCAACAACTAGATATCCTCATGTGATAAACAATGATAGATGTTTTGCATAAATTCCTCCATCGGTTGCTCATTTTAAACATGATTTAAGTTGAAAATATTTTCATAAAATTGAATAGTAATTGTTGTAATACCATCCACTTCATATACTAACACTCCATTGATATTTTGTAAAGCTGTTATGCAATTCCTCGTATGTTGTGATGAGCAGTGGAGTATCCAACATCCAACCATATGAGATACAAGTGTTCATACATGATCTTGAACAAATTCCATGGACAAGGCACTATAATTATGCAAGTAATTGGTTAGAGTTCGTGATCATTGTCTTCCCACATGAGCTAGTAAAATCGATGCGTATGGTCTAACTCACAGTGAAGCATATGATAATTATGTTGTTTTGGCCATATTTTTCCTAGAAAACATGAAGTAAATGGAAAGTAAAGGTAGTAGTTTCTAAATTTAAGTAATAGTAAACAAAATCTAATCTAGCCTATGCGATGAGCAATCGATCTTGACCTTCCATTCACACCTTGGACTTTATGTAACTACTACTAGGGTCACCAAGTACCACACTATTGGGCATACCAAGTGATAGTACTACTGGGTTACCAAGTAGTTACACTTAAGTGTTCGAGATTAGTTATACTCAGTCCACTTAATAACACATTCCACTTAATAATAGGAATAATAAAATGCATAGAAGGTAAATTAGTGACTAGAGAAAATAATAAACATTAAGCTAAGTAAAAGTAGCAAAATTATTCTAAGTGTAAACAGTAAAGACTAAGTGATGTTGCAATGATGTGAAGTAATCTCAATTTTTATTTTTGTGCATGAAACATGTCCAAGTACATTCCACTCAAATAAAGACTTCATTCAATTACGAAACATCACATTACAAGCATACACTCCTAAGTGCTAAGTGCTAAAATTGAGAAAAACAAAATGACATAATTTGACTAAGTGTGAAATGAAACTATGTGTGAACGGTGTGCCTAAGTGTTGTATTTATAGGCCCGCACACGTCTACGATATCAGATATGTGACATCATATCTTGTGCCCCAATATCGGCAATTCGATATCAAATACCTAATATCGTGGCTGATGAAAAAACTTGATTTATCATGTTGCAATGAAGTATGCATATGAAAAAAATCTAGAATCTTGATTTTCAAAAGCAAGTCAATTTATTTTTGATCTCTGCCTCCAAAAGTGTCTTTCTTAATGTTGAATGTCATAATATTCTTAAAGATGGTTCATCTCTATTTTTAACCACTATTGTATTCAACCTTTCTCATATAGATGTATTTGGGCTTTCTAAATATTTTGTAAACACTCATGTTTTCTTTGCTTCCAATTTGAAGGATTAAGTTACTTCCAAGTAAGGATTGCTTGTCTCAAACTTTAGAATATTTGCAAAACTTTGTATTGAGGGGTAACTTGCACAGTAAGCTACCATTGTCATTCAACAATCTTATGCACATCTAGAAACTCATTCTAGTACTACTCCCATTTAAAACTAGGCCTCGATCATTGTAATTCTTTTATCCATAGAAATAGAGGTCAATGATTAAAATAGGCCTTAGTCTTTGAGCTTTTGCACATGGAAATAAATCAAGCCAAACATATGTTACCATAATGCGATCTAACTTCTTGTTAATACAATATTTATCTTGCCTCAAGTTTACTCACCTTGAAATATTGGAAGATCCATAAGACTTAAGCTATAGATTGCATTGCAAAATTCTCATTACTTACATTCTAAGTTCTTTCATCCCCAATTTTCCTAAAAGGATGTAAAATGGCATTAAAATCTTCCAAAATACACTTTATGTAATACACTCCTCACCTTAGGTTAGAGAACATTTTATTGGGTATGGAACCCCTAGCAAATGAATGGTTACGGCAAGAGAAATTAAAAATCAAAACAATCTAGCATAGCAATAAAGAAGTGAAAAAAATATGGTAATACCATTACTGAAAGGAAAGAAAAAATGTTAACAATGGAAGCACGAATTACTAGAAAATTGCAATAATAAATAAACTAGCAAATTGAAAGTTACACTAACTAGAGATGGACAATGGGATTGGTTAGAGGTTTTGGGCATTAGTTTTATTTAATTGGTATGATGATGTCTTTTGATTTAAAAGAAAATATTATATTTGTAAGAAAAGCTTGGATAACTTGGGGATTATAGATAAAAGAATAAATAGATGTTTTCACTAAAGATAAAATATGTTTACTAGATAGAAGTGTAGGAAAACATGCCATAGTGGATCAAAGGTTGTTTTCCTCTAGGATAATCAAATGAGTATGGAGATTCTTACAAGCTCCATGCTATCCTAACAATCACTAAAGAACCATATGGCTCTAATTACTTTGTGTACTGCATCCAAATATATGTAAGCTTATGAAGAGGCTTTGGCTTTGATGCTTAGGCTACTATCCTTCACTACGAAATAGGGCTTAGGACTAAATACATTAAAGTAGGAATGTGTCTTAACTCTCTTAAGGGAGTGATGTCTTACATGTATAGTAGCACTCTTAAGTATGTTGTATATGTTGCATTGGTTTGGTTGCTTATAAGACTATAAAGGCATCCTCATAATGTTCCTAACCCTAGACTAACATGTGGCATGCAAGTGTTGTACTTATGTTATGCTTGCAGGCATTTAAGGACATTGAGGCATAGTCTACCTGGAGTCTGCTCTGGAACTTTTGGCTACTTTGGGACTCTTGGGTGGTGCCAAGTGGTACTTCACCATAGCAGTGTCGTTACACTTGGTATCAAAGCGTAGGTCATGGATTAAGGCTTGTTACCTGTGGTTGGTGTTTTTTATTCATGGTTTGTAAACATGGTTTGTTGGTCACGATTTGTGTGCCGTTGTGGCACACAAGAAGAACAAAAGATGTTGGAATCGCAACAATGCTCCTCCTGGTTTGAATCCCCACAATGGATCAACTAGAAACAACAATCGAGGTAGTCATGTGCACGAAGAGGTGCATGACAATGTGAACATGTACAAGGATAAAGACGTGAAAATTTAGATGAGATGCCTAAAGATGAGTAAACAGATAATAGTCTTACTCATGTAAAGGAACAAATTGCATGAATACTTGCTACAAGTAGATGACATGCACATGTTGCCTACCTTGAGCAAAAGGGTTTGAATAGCTCTAGAGTGAGTTAGTTACTGAAATAGTTATAATCAAGCAAGGGATACAATCATGTGTCATCTCCATAAAACAAAAATGACCAAATTTTTTAAGCATTGGTTGATTTCTAGGAAGTTTCTTTTTTGTTAAAATGAGCTCTAGCAAAAAACACAAGCAAGCTCTAGCTCAAAATTTTGTACTAAGAAATCATGTGGCATGCCAAGGAATTATCATTGATAATCTCCAATTTGTGCAAAACATATGTGTATGCCTAAGTTTGCTTCAATGAATTGTGAGAGAAACGTATTCTCTCCTACCAATTGATCATTGTGACAATTTAAGACTGATTCCATCATGCATTAAAGCTGAGGCAATTTATGTGATCGATGTTCTTGTTACAATGTGTTGCTTTTGTTGGATAGTTGTTCTTGCATCTATTAATCTTGTGATAAGTCTTTGGCTTAAATGACTTAAAGGCTCCATGATTTGATGTTACAATGTGATGGTTCGATGTTCATGTGTGATGAAGTTACACTTGGATTCTCATTCGTGGATTCATTGCTAATGATGCCTTAATGGATTAACTCATGATCAACATAAGAGAACTAATATTATTTCAAATTGTCATATTTGCAATCTCATATTTGAGAAGATTGTTCCCATGTTCTTATCCTTGGATGGTAGTTTGAGATGAAAGTTCTTGGATGTTTTAATATCTTGGTTTCTGTATTTAAATTTTCCTCATTGAGGATATGATTTAACTCAAGGAGTAATTATTCTAAATGTGGATGGTGATTCATCCCTATTCTAAATTGTCAACTTGTAAATACTCAAATCTACAAGTACTTATGTGCTTGACTGGATGATTTACAATTGGTGAATAGTGGAATATGTGACAACACTCTTGGAGGAGTGAAGTCTGTGGTGGATAAATCTCTATATTCACCACCTTCCTTCCATGTTCTACATCTAGCACAATGGTGAACTTGGTGACATTATCTTCTACCCATGTGGCATGATGCTTTTGATTGCCTATGAACATTGTGACAAATAGTAATTCTTGTTTTATGGGAGATCTTGACAAAGGTTGTTTCTGATGCCAAATACTTTATCGATGATAACAATGAATGTGAATTGTGATTCTATGTTAACCACCTTGATGGAAGGTGAACAATAAAATTGTTTACCAAGACCATTTGTTCTAAGGATGGAATGTGGCTTGTCTAGTGCTATCACTTTTGAGATGGCTTGAAGCAACAACCAGAGAGAGAGAGAGAGAGAGAGAGAGAGAGAGAGAGTGTGTGTGTGTGTGTGTGTGTGGTTGTGAAGAGAGAGAAAGAGTTTGATGGAGTAACTTTGAGAAGGGAGTTCATGTTCTTGATGATGACTCCACGCAAGAAGTACATGTTGCTCATGATAGTTCCAAGAATGAAGCATATGTTCTTGAGGACAACTTTGAGCAAGAAGTAAATGTTCTTAAATGTGGCTTCGAGCAGGAAGCACACATTTTCTATCGTAACTCCGAGTAGAAAGCACAAATTCTTTGGTTGTGACTTTGAGAAGAAAGCACAAATTTCTACTGTGTCTCCAAGAAGGAAGCATAACTACTTCGAGGGAGGAAATGCCTCAAGTTTCTAAAAGGGAGTCATAATGTTTAGAAGAATGTAAAACAAGCTTGGTTGATGTCAATGGATCTAAGGATGAATCACTTTTAAGGAATAGAGAACCATTGTGTTCCCCCTCTTTTAAGGAGTCTTGGATAATTGCCACACTGAGGTTAAAGTTCCAAAGATCCCTCCTCATGCTAGTGCTAGCCCACCACTAGGCATAGGGAATGGTTTTTCTATGGTACAAAGTAGGCTCCCCTTGGATGCAAAGGATTGACTCTATACTCCTACATAACTACTAGAGGTAGAGAAAACAACTCACATGTAAGGTGAGTAGATTTTGATCCAGGTAGAAATGTTGGTATTGCAAGTACTTAAAGACATTGAGGTGTAGTCCACCTTTAATTTGCTTGAGAACTTTTGGCTACTTTGAGATTCTTGGGTGGTGCCCAGCAATGCTTCCCCAAAGCAATGTCATTATAGGAAGTGGTAGTTAAGTGTAGAATATGACAAGTTAGGATTTAATTTGGGTTTTTTCATCAATGTAAGGATCAATTGGAGGACTTTTCATGAGTTTGAATTTTGGTAGTTCACTTTCTTGTGAGGGTTTTTGGTAGTGCTTGGAGGTTTTGTTGGTTTTCACAGCTAGGGAAATGAATCTTTCTTGGAGGTTCATGCATCTATCTTGGAAATTACTATGTTTTCCTTGGATCTTGAAGTTTGTGCCACAAGGATTTCCTTGGCTTCAACAACAATTTTTGTGGTAAGGGTTTGTCATAGATTTTTCTTTTGATTGATTTGGATGCAAAATGATTGTGCATGTATGTTTTTGTTTGTGCAAAATTGGTTTGGTATGTTTTCCTTTAGTTTTTTGTGCAACTCAATTAATGAGAGTTTGAGGCCTAAAGTTTTATTCAATCTTCTTAAATAAAATTTCATATTGAATCTTAGTTTATTTGAGGTCTTATGAATTCATAGCATGTTTTATTTTAAATCTAAGTTTTTTGTGTATTTGTGTTTCATTTCTCTCAACCTTTGATTTCCTAATTTTAATTTTTGGATTTTCTTTTTAGCAAAATTGAAAATCAAATTTGCAAGTACATTCAATTAACCCAATCATCTAGTCAACCCAATCTACAAATAGAACATTTTGCTGAAAAATGTGCATTTTCAACCTTTCTTATGTCTAATTGACTAGGTTTATGCAACCAACTAGAGTGTACAGTTAACAAGTTGGATTTTATCTTAGTCCATGTGATCAAATGGTGTGGTTGACCACATTGTAAAGTGCCAAAAAGATGTCTCATCTCAAATGAGTCAACTAGACCAACAAGTTGACTAAATGGAGAAGATGAAAGATAGAAAAGTAAAGTGGAATCTTTAGAATCTTGCTAGTTCAATGCCTATTGAACTAGGAACCTGTGAAATCAATATGAAATCTTGTGAATCCTTACATGGTCAACCAGATGCTTTTAGATATGATGTTTTATGCATTTTGGACCATGTTGGTGAGTCCCCTCCATTGATGCTATGTAGATTCTTATAATTATGATTTCCTATGCATTGCTTGAATGCTTAATGAGCTCATTAGGGATGTGATTTCTAGGATGATGATGATGTGAAATCAATGCCTAGATTGATGCAAGCTTAGACTCAAAAGCCTTGATGGCATGATAGGACCTCAGCGAGCGAGGGTAAGGACTTGATAGCCTTGATGGTCGAACAAGATGATTATTGGTGCCTAGACCGATGAGAGAATGATCCCAATAGTCATGATGGCATATTGTGTAGTTTTAAATTAGCCTAGATTGGCAAAGGAATGGTCCCAATAGTCCTAATGGTATTGTAATACAATCATGGTTACCTACACTGGTGAGGAACTAACAAGGAATCCTAAATGGCCCAATGCCATATTGTGACAAATTGATTATGGAATTATGCTGATGTTTGGTTGTGTATGTGTTTAGCTTAGTTGTATTGGGACAGGTCAATACCATTGTTGGCTTGAACTAGTGCTAAGGGTCTTGGCCTAGTAACAGTAAGTCATAAGTTTGATTCTACTAGATAGCATTGAGCTATAAAGTTTTTTTTTTAAAAAAAAAAACTCATCAAAGAAATTCCAAAACTAGTCTAATAGATCCCAATGGTTTTAGTGACATAAGCAAAAATTTCAATTTTAGTCTTAGTAAAGCTTGATTATATGTATAATCATGAGTATACAACTTGGATATGGATGCTAACATGTTTTACAGAACAATATTCCTCATGTGCCATAATCCAACTTCATGATGCTTCATTCTAGATTAATTAGAGATTTTTTATGGCTTAACCTTAGTCATGTTGAACTAACGTATCTTTTCTTCCAAGTAGTAATGGTACACTTGGTCCCGTTGTTGCATAGGTAGACTAATCATTGGGTTTTATTATTTCTATTTTATGTTATGAGATTCCCTATGAGGAGACATGTAGGAGTTATTTTATGTCATTGTTATTTGGTTAGCCATAGGCTGAACATATGACACTAAATATTGTTTAGTATTGATGATTTGGATATATTGGATTGGGATTGAGACTATTGAATTATAGAGATGTATGTGCTCTTGTGCTTTGTTATGATAGATGACTTACATTTCCAGCTATGTTGTGACTTAATGTCTATGATATAATCTTATAGCCATGATTATGCTTTATTGAGTATTAATCTCTTGTTATGGAAGTTACTTGATATTATCTCATTGATGGTTTGATTAGCCATGCAGTTTTATTTCTTAATTTCGTTGGTTCTTGTTCTCACGTCACCTGCTAAGCCTTGCCTACGTTACAGGGTGTTAACAACATTACATGATGTCAATGTACAAGTCACTTAAAAAAAACACACACTCTAAAAACCGTTTAAAATTTTCGTAAATGATTAATCGAACTATAACTGTTGCTGCAACCAAATTAAGTTGCACATCTTGAATGCCAATAAAACTCTAATCTACAAAAATAAGTTCAACGTTATGTTGCAGCGATCTTTTATGATCATATCATTGAAAATAACGTACTGGGAACTCTGTTATTTTGAATTCTACGATCATCGAAGTGTGTGTAATCCTCTTTGAGTTCTCTGTTGTTTTTCCTTTCTCAGTTCAATATCCATAAGATCCTAAATGCACATTCATTGTGCACCAAAACTTCTACATGGTAGCAAAGCAAGCTGACAATTAAATACAAGTGATCAGTCCGGCTCCATGAAAGTGACCAACAACAGCAATTAAAGAGAGTATAAAAGAAGTCAAGTTTAATAACATCAATACCAAAGTCTGTTACACTCCTACAATCCTATGTTCTTAATGGGACCAACTATAACACCTAAGACCTGAGGATGATAATAATCATGAGATGAAATAACTAGAGAATACATTGAACCAAACAGTGACCATGGATGATAAAAACCTTCTGGCACAAATGTTAATCACCCTCAGCATTTCAAAAAAGTTCATGCTACTAGTTGAAAAAGAGGGCATTGCTCAAAAATGTGGAAGAAATTGGCAGAAACATTTGCAGTCAAAAACAAAGCAAATATTGCATCCATCCAAAATCAACAAGAGATTGCTGTTGAAATAGGGAGAACTGATAACTTCATTGATGAAGAGAATCTCTGCACTTGAAGATGGTATTCTTGCACAAATTTCATCTCTCTCAGATCAAGCATAGAAATTCTGTTCGTTCAAGGCTCTATGATCATCTTATAAAGTTGGTAGGAAGACGTGAAAAATATACATGGTTACTGAAGTCAATGCAAAGTACTCAAGGAAGAAGCAGAAATGAAGACACACGCAAAGGTCAATGGCAATGTGACATCCGGAGCCTTTGTCACCGAGGATGCTGATGGCCATAAAAGGAAGCACCCATCATACTATTGTTACATTTGTGAAACTAAAATTAAAACTGAATTTCTATCCACTAGGACCCTTTTTATATATTAGACATAGTTTCAGAGTTCCTTTCACAAATTTTATTTATCCATAACTCAATATTGCTTATTAGAATCAAACCTATGACCTTAAGTTTTCATAGCAAGGCCTTACCACTAAGCTAACAGTCCATTGTAAGGATCAAAGGATCATCACCCAAAGGCCCAATGCTCATCCCACCAAGGCAGGGTCCTAAGAGGTTGGTAGCTGAACGAAAGCCTAACCTCTTTCAAATGATTGTGCCCAAGCTCAAACCTAGGCCTACAACTTGAGAAACAAGAACCTTACCACCACTCCAAGTAATGGTCCCTTGATACAGATCTTTTTTTGACATCGCCAAAAAACTAAAATCCAAAACTATTAGAATGCAACAAGCAAACAAGTTCACCAAGAACCATGTGAATAAAATGCAGAAGAAACAAAAGATTAAAGAAGAAGAGAAAAATATTGCTCATTTTGTTAAGAGGAATGTTGATCCCTCTACCCTTCAATTGTGGATTTCAATTCAATTACATGTTCTATCAATAAAACAAAAAGAAGAAGAAGAAAGGGAATGGTAACTTACGTGTACTGATTCCAGTACTTCCTGCCATTATACTGGTAATGAATCATAATGAATAAATCCAAGGGTCATGAGACACTTTGTTAAAATTGATAATTATCAGCTTCTTCACATAACAGAATGTGCAGATGTCAACTTAAACAAATTATATTTAAAGGATATATGCTACAGTCCCAATTTTGTTCTTAAATCTCATATCCATTCTCCAGCTTGTGAAAGATGACATTGTAGTTGATTTACATGTGAACTGCCACAGCTAACGATTTTGTTACCTTCATTACGATGGTTTAGGCATAAAATGCAGTGTTCCTTATTGAATCTTTCATAATTGATGATCATGTAAGAATGTTTTTCCTTGTCATAAATGAAGATGAGGTTTTTCACAGGGATGCATCGTTGTAAAAATGGTGTCATTGAAGAATCTAAAGGGCCCTGGATCTATGATCTAAGCTATAAATAAAGCAAAACCTTAGTTAAAACAAACACACTCTTATAAAACTTTTTTAAATTCTGATATATAAATAAATATGTGCTACTACAATTATATAAGCCTTGATCTCCCAAGAATTAGATTTGGAAAGATAAGCATGAATGTAGGTAATCATGGGATAATCCTTATCATCTTAGATTGTCATTTATCCGAGTTTCTTCATTCTCAAGCTATCTAGCTTTTTCCATAGATTCCCCTAAGGATCATCTTAATATGGATGAAGTAAACATGGGATTAAATAGGAATTATATGAATAGGATTTCATCTTATTTAATATATCTATCTAATTCTTTTGTGGAACATCTAATCATCATATTCTACAAACCCTCCATGATAGTAAAAGGTTCCACTCTAAGGAAATCTTGGAAACATTCAGACTTTTCACAGCTCAAAATATTGGTAAAGATATCTGTCATTTGTGCTTCAATCACAAAATGTTCCATGCTGAGTATGTTGTCTTGGATCAAACTTCTAAGATGATGATGCTTGATGTCTATATATTTGGAACTCCCATGATGAACAAGATTGTGCACCATCGCAATAGCACTTGTGCTATCACAGTCTAAACAAATGGGAGGTTCAAGTGTATATCCCATTTCAGTGAAAATGGAGTGGATCCAAATAGCCTAAATAGCAACATTTGATGCAACTATGTATTCTGCTCCTGCTATTGAGAGGACAACTGTAGATTGCTTCTTTGATCCCTAGAAGATAAGATAAGTGATGGACCAAAGAAAAAACAAAAACCATAAGTTGATTTATGATCTTCAAGGTCACCTTCCCAATCCGCATTATTGTATCCCCATATCTTGAAACTTTTATGTCAATGAAATGTGATCCCAAAATCTATTGTAGTTTTCAAGAGAGATGATTTACAGTAAATTGGATGTTTGAATGGGTATTGGAAAGATACATAAGACTACCAACAAGGGAACAATATAATGAAAGATTGAAGGAAGGGGATGTGTCCTTGGTAAGTTTTGTACCAAGGGAGAGTGGTGTATCTAAGGGATTACAATTAATCATGAAAATTTTCTCAATGAAGGATCAGGCAAATTTTATTTGGCATATGAAAATTGATTTTGATCTTTGGATAACTTGAAAACCCAAAAAATATGACATCTTCCCCAAATTAGAAATTTCAAATTCTTTTTTTGCGGCATTAAGAAAATCATTTCCTAATGCAATTATAGATGAAAAATAGATTAAATCATCTACATATAAATAAACAAAAATGTAATCATCACCAAATACCTTTTTTGTATATAATTGTTTGGGATTAAAGATTGGTGAAGACTTCTTGCATGAAAAATGTATGAATACGTGTGTACCATGCACGTGGAGCTTGCTTAAGCCCGTATAACGCTTTATGAAGCTTGTAAACATGATTTCTTTTTCCTTCGTCAATAAAACTTGGTGGTTGCTCCACATAAACTTCTTCATTAAGAAATCCATTGAGAAATGCAGAGGCCACATCTAGTTGATAAATCACATAGCCAACTTGTGCAACAATAGCAAGAAAGATTCTCACGGATTCCATTCATGAAACAAGAGCAAAGCTATCATAAAAATCTCTACCTTGTTACTAGAGATATCCTTTGGCAACCAAGCAAGCTTTGAATTTTTCTACTCCCCATACTGATTTCATTTAATTTTAAACACCCATTTTAACATGATAACAAGCTTACCAAATGGACTAGGAACAACACTCCCAAGTGTTGTTTTCATAAATTTATTGTAGCTCTATTTCCATGGCATGAATCCAACGGTTATCCAGCACAGCTTCAACGATTCCATCACACTATCATTGCTCCACCCCCATCGCAAAAAATTCATCATCCATGGCAGTGAAGAGAGCATCTATAGTAGGTGCCACATCCTAGGTTGGCTAAGCATCGTCCTCCCTAAAGTGATTACAGGCCATGCACCGATGAAATTTGGAGTCCAACATTTGTGACATTAGGTGATAGGTAGCCAGTTGGCAAGACGATAGAATCTGTGATGGAACAGAGACAAGAGATATCATGGAGCAAGAATCAAATTTACGAGGGTGATCATTGGACAAAGAAGTATATGCAGAATTTATATTCCAAGTAGGAGCACCGTTGGAAAGATATGTTGCATTGGAATGATGAGTCTCCCAATCTAAACATTGTTGGAGAGTGGAAAAATACCGTGGCAATAACAATGGAACACAGAAATTTTGTGGCGGCTTGTATGTGGTGGACTGTCGAAAAGTTGTTCGTGAAATAATGTAACCTCCTTTTTTGGCTATAGCATGTTTTAATTGGGCAAGTGATAGAAAATGATTTGTTGGATAAATAAAAGGTTGAATTTGCTGCAATGGAAGTGTGGTGGCAAGGCATTGTTGAGGAAATATGTTGGCATCAAATGAAAAATCATTTATATGGCCATTGTGGTTGGTTCTCTGCACAAGTGTTGAAGAAACAGCGATGAAATGTCCAACCCGTGATGTATTTGTATTGCCAATTGAACATTGCAGAGACCCTTGGGCTCCGTTGAATCCAAGATGGTGGTAATTCTGCCACGGTAGAACCGGTGTTTGTTCACTAAAAACAGGAACAAAAAGAACAACATAAAGAGTGTGGTGCATAGGAAAAAGATCGTCCATTATATGTTTTGGATGGCTAGGCTGTAGATTGCTACCAATAGAACCTTTTCTTGTTTGATGTATTGTGTTTACGATGAGAATATGTTGCCTGTGGCCTGCCAACTCACATTGAGACGTATTTTTCCTTGCATGTGGAATTTGCTTCCGTTTAATGACCTGAGCAGCTCCCACATCAAACTTATCTTTTACCACCTACTACAACAAACTAGAATTAGTGGATCTATTGTGACTACCGTTGTTCAAAGAAGAGTGTTGTTGCAGGTTATTAGTGAAATCATCACGTTAAAACAATTGTAGATTTGATCCACTTTGTTCAATATTAGTTTTAATGCCTTCATGTTCTATATTTTTAACACTACTAAAATTTCCTAGAAAAACCACATCACACAATTCTATCACCTTTTTATTTTTTCCATCATAACATTTGTAAGCTTTGGACTTTGTGGCATAACCAAGGAAAATACAGGGTGTGGCTTTCACATCTAATTTTTGCCGATTTTGTGTAGAGATTTGCACATAGCAAAAAGATCTAAAGACTTTTAAATGAGAGATATTTGGTGGATGACCATACCAAAATTCATAAGATGTTTTTTCTTGAATTGACCTTAATGGCACCCTATTTAAAAGATAAACTGACGTTGCACAAGCTTCTGCCCAAAAGTTATGTTCTAACCTAACATTTGAAGTAGATAACTTGTCATTTCAACAACTATTTTATTTTTCCTCTCAGCGATGCCATTTTGTTGGGGTGTAAATGATGTGGTAGTTTGATGAATAATCCCATTTCTTTTGCAAAATTCATCAAAATTCATTTGATAAAAATTCACCACCACGATCTGTCCGAATTTTCTTAATTATATTCCCACTTTGATTTTCTACTTCCACCTTGAACTCCTTAAAAAATCCCAATGTTTGATCTTTTAATTTAAGAAAATATCCCCAAGCAAATCTTGAAAAATCATCCACTATGATTAACATATATTGGCTTTTACCTAGGCTCAATGTTTGCATGAGATTGCATATATCCATATGAACTAGGTCTAATTTTTCTTGAGATCTATGTTCTTTCTTAAGAAATGGCAATTTTGTAATTTTTCCTAGTTGACATATGTCACAATAATGATTATTTGGCAAAGAAAATTTTGGCATACCTCTAAAATTTTTCCTTTTTGCATGCGGTCCATTGAGACAAAGTTGACATGTCGTAACCGAGCATGACATAACCATGTTGTATCCTGTGTGACAATGAGACAATGAGCATCCTTTTGCATCTGCAAGTTGTACATCTGTACATTTGATTCTTGCTTATAAGAATAATGGCAATACCTTTATCACCATCAGGCTTAGAGGTTTTACAAACATCTTTTTCAAATTCAACATGATACCCATTGCAACATAATTGTCCCACACTTAATAAATTTTTTGAAAGATCTAGAACAAAATAGATCTGGGAAATAACATATCTGTTTTCTTGAGTTGTTGTGAAGGCAAGCAATCTAATCCCAATAATGGTTAGCTTCTTCCCATTAACTATAATTACTTTTCCATCATATTTTTCTACACTTGAGAATAATTTCTTATTCCCTATCATGTGATTGCTACACCCACTATCAACATACCAAATATTGTTGTTGTTGCCAGCATCTAGTGCCTTTGTAGAGATCAAGAGTTGATCTTCCTCCTTTTCAATGTAAAATAATTGCTTACCTTTTTGTTGATCTTCATGTTCTACATTTTTGCTTTGCCCTTCTTTTCATACTTCTTCCTTGACCAACATTAAAGAGCATTGTGGGTGTTGGTACCACAGAAATCACAATGCTTACCTTCCTTTGATTGATTTAATCTTTCACAACCATGACCTCTGGATCTACTACAACCATGTCCATGTCTTCTGAATAAGGATCCACTTGAGGATTTTTTATGTTGATTTTGATTTTGATTGGATGTCCTCTGAAATTGTGCTTGAAATGCATTTGTTGTTGAATCCTCAAGATCAACAATCCTTTACTCATATGTCCTTAAGCTTCCTACGAGCTCAACCATGGTCACCTTATCGAGATCTCTTACTTTTTCAATAGCCACAACAATGGGATCATATGGTCTAGTTACACTTCGAAGGATCTTTTCAACAACATGTCTTTTCCCAAGTGTTTCTCCACAAGATTCAAGTCCATTTCGAACTTGTTCAAATCGACTGATGTATTGATCAATATTTTTTGAATATATCATGCGCAAAGATTCAAAATCTTTCCTTAAAACTTGTAGCTTGACAACACGAACTTTTGATGATCCTTTGTATGCAATCTTCAATGCATCCCATGTAGCTTTGCTTGTTCGATGCATGACAATTTTGAGAAAGATTATTGCATCTAACCCAGATTGAATGATAAATAATGCTTTTGCATCTTTCTTACGAAGCTCCTTGACTTCATTTTTTTGTTCTTCCTTCAAGGCTTGAAATGTTGCTTGATCAACATCTTGAAATCAATTTTCAACAAGATCCCACAGATCTTGTGAGATCAAAAATGTCTACATCTTGATTGCCCAATACTCATAATTCTCTCCATTGAAGACAAGAACTTGGAGAGACATGGATCCGTGATTTTGGACCATTCTAGAGAGATCTGTTGTCAAAAATCTAAACTAACCTGCTCCGATACCAGAATGAAGAATCTAAAAGGGCCTAGATCTATTATCTAAGCTATAAGGAAAGCAAGAACTTAGTTAGAACAAACACGCTCTTGTGAAACTCTCTTAAATTTTAATATATGAATAAATATGTGTTGCTACAATTATATAAGCCTTGATCTCCCAAAAAAAATAATCATGAATGTAGAAAATCATGAGGTTGATCCTTATCATCTTATTTAAGAATCTTATTAATATGAAATGAACTAAACATAGAATTAGATAGAAATTATATGAATAAGATCTCATTTTATTTAATATAAATTTATGGATATAAATTTATGGATGAGATCTATCTAATTTTTTTGTGAAACATCTAGTCATCATATTTAACAAATAAAAAATCTAAAGGGCTCAAAATCTATGATCTAAGTTATAAAGAAAACAAGAACTTAGATAGAACAAACACACTCTTGTAAAACTCTCTATATGAATAAATGTGTTGCTACATTTAGATAGGCCTTGATCTCCTAAAAATAGATTTGGAGAGATAAATGTGAATGTAAAAAATCATAAGAATGATTTTAATATGGAATGAACTAAACATGAGATTGATAGAAATTGTATAAATAGGATTTCATCTTATTTAATATAGATTTATGGATGAGATCAATCTAATTCTTTTGTGGAACATTTAGTTATCGTATTCCACAAACCTTTCCATGATGGTAAGAGGTTCCACTCCAAAGAAGTCTCAGAAAAATTCAAGCTTTTCATGGCTCAAAGTTTGAATCTTTTTGAGACTTTTTTAAAATGGAAATTTTTACAATAATGGAGTTTGTGGAATATGATAACTAAATGTTTCACAAAAGAATTAGATAAATCTCATCCATAAATCTATATTAAATAAAATGAGATCCTATTTATATAATGTTTGTTTAATCCAATGTTCAATTCAATCCCATATTAAGAAAATCCTTAAATAAGATGATAAAGATCATCCTCATGATTTCCTACATTCATATTTATCTTTCCAAATTTATTCTTAAGAGATCAAAGCCTATATAATTGTAGTAACATATATTGATTCATATATTAGAATTTAAGAAAGTATCACAAAAGTGTGTTTGTTCTAACTAAGTTCTTGCTTTTCTTATAAATTAGATCATAGATCTATGGCCCTTTATATTCTTTATTTGTTGAATATAATGATTAGATATTCTAAAAAAAATTAGATAGATTTTATCCATAAATCTATATTAAATAAGATGATATCCTATTCATATAATCCTTATTTAATCTCATATTTTGTTCATCCCATATTAAGAAGATCCTTAAATAAAATGATAAGGATCATCCCCATGATTTTCTACATTCATGCTTATCTCTCCAAATCTATTATTTGGAGATCAAGGCCTATATAATTGTAGCAGCACATATTCATTCATATATTAAAATTTAAAAAAGTTTCACAAGAGTGTCTTTGTTTTAACTAAGTTTTTGCTTTCCTTATAGCTTAAATCATAAATTTAGGGTTCTTTAAATTTTTTATTTGTTGAATATAATGATTAAATGTTTCACAAAATAATTAAATAGATCTCATCCAAATTCTATTTATATAATTCTTATCTAATCCCATGTTTAGCTCATCCCATATCAACAAGATATTTAAATAAGATGATAAGGATTATCCCCATGATTTCTTACTTCAAATCTATTCTTGAGAGATCAAGGCCTATATAATTATAGCAACACATATTTATTCATATATTAGAATTTAAGAAAGTCTCACAAGAGTGTGTTTGTTCTAACTAAGTTTTTGTTTTCCTTATAGCTTAGATCATACATTCAAGGCCCTTTAAATTCTTTATTTGTTAAATATGATAATTAGATATTCCACAAAGGAATTAGATAGATCTCATCCATAAATCTATATTAAATAAGATAAGATCCTACTCATATAATTTCTATCTAATCTCATATTTAGAAGATCCTTAAATAAGATGATAAAGACCATCCTCATAATTTCCTACATTCATGCTTATTTCTTCAAATCTATTCTTGGGAAATCAAAGCTCATATACAGCAACACATATTCATTCACATATTGGAATTTAAAAGAATCTCACAAGAGTGTGTTTGTTCTAACTAAGTTTTTGCTTTCCTTATAACTTAGATCATAGATCCAAGGCCCTTTAGATTCTTCATTTGGTATCATAGCAAGTTAATTCATATTCTTGACAATAGATCTCTCCAGAATGGCCCAAAATCACAAATCTATGTCTCTCCAAGTTCTTGTTTTGAATGGAGAGAATTATGAGAATTGGACAATCAAGATGCAAAAATTTTTGATCTCACAAGATCTATGAGATCTTGTTGAAAATGGATTCCAAGATGTTGATCAATCAACATTTCAATCCTTGAAGAAAGAACAAAAAATGAAGTCAAGGAGCTTCGTAAAAAAGATGCAAAAGCATTATTTATCATTCAATTTGGGTTAAACGTGACAATTTTTCCCAAAATTGTCATGCATCGAACAAGGAAAGCTACAAGGGATGCACTAGAGATTACATACAAAGGATCATCAAAAGTTCATGTTGTCAAGCTACAAATTTTAAGGAAAGAATTTGAATATTTTTGCATGCTAGATTTAGAAAATATTGATCAATACATCAGTTGATTTCAAAAAGTTCAAAATGGACTTGAATCTTGTGAAGAAATGCTTGAGAAAGGCGTGTTGTTGAAAAAATGCTTCAAAGTGTAATCAAACGATATGATCCCATTGTAAAGGCTATTGAAGACGCAAAAGATCTTGATAAGATGACCAAGGTTGAGCTCATAGGAAACTTAAAGGACATACGAGCAAAGGATTGCTAATTGTGAGGATTCAACAACAAATGCATTTCAAACACAATTTCAAAGGACATCCAATCAAAATCAAAATCAACAGCTAATATCCTCATGTGGATCCTCATTCAACAAATGTGGACGTGGTTGCGGCAAATCCGAAGGTCATAGTCGTGAAAGATCAAATTAATCAAAGGAAAGTAAGCATTGTGATTTCTGTGGTACCAACACCCACAATACTCTTGAATGTTGGTCAAGGAAGAAGTATGAAAAGAAGGGCAAAACAAAAATTGTAGAACATGAAAATTAACAAAAAGGTGAGCAATTGTTTTACACTAAAAAGGAGGAAAATCAACTCCTAATCTCTACAAAGGTACCAGATGTTAGCAGCAACAACAATATTTGGTATATTCATACTGGGTGTAGCAATCACATGATAGTGAATAAGAGACTATTCTCAAGTTTAAAAAAATATCATGGAAAGGTAACTATAGGTAATGGGAAGAAGCTAACCATTATCGAGATTGGATCATTTGCCTTCACAACAACTTAAGGTAACAAATATGTTATTTCCTAGATCTATTTTGTTCCATATCTTTAAAAAAATTTACTAAGTTTGGGACAATTATGTCGCAATGGGTATCGTCTTGAATTTGAAAAAGATGTTTTTAAAATATCTAAGGCTAATGATGATAAAGGTATTGCCATTATCCCTATAAGCAAGAATCAAATGTACAGATGTACAACTTGCAGATGCAAAAAGATGTTCATTGTCTCACTATCATAGAAGACACAACATGGTTATGGCATGCTTGGTTAGGACATGTCAACTTTGGCCCAATGGACTACATGCAAAAAGGAGAAATTGTAAGATGTATGCCAAAATTTTCTTTGCCAGATAATCATGATTGTGACATATGTCAACTAAAAAAAATTACAAGATTGCCATTTCCTAGGAAAGAACATAGATCTCAAGAAAAATTAAATCTAGTTCATATGGATTTATGTAGTCCCATACAAACATTGAGCCTAGGTAAAAGCCGATATATGTTAATCATAGTGGATGATTTTTCAAGATTTGCTTAGGGATATTTTCTTAAATTAAAAATCAAATATTGAGATTTTTTAAGGAGTTCAAGGTGGAAGTAGAAAATCAAAGTGGGAATACAATTAAGAAAATTCGAACAAATTGTGGTGGTGAATTTTTATCAAATGAATTTGATGAATTTTGCAAGAACAATGGGAATATTCATCAAACTACTACAACATTTACACCCTAACAAACTAGCATCGCTGAGAGGAAAAATAGAACATTGGTTGAAATGGCAAGGTGTTTACTTCAAATGTTAGGTTTAGAACATAAGTTTAGGGCAAAAGTTTGTGCAACATCAATTTATCTTTTAAATAGGATGCCATCAAGGTCAATTCAAGAAAAAATACCCTATGAATTTTGATATGGTCATCCACCAAATATCTCTCATTTAAAAGTCTTCGGATCTCCTTGCTATGTGCAAATCCTTGCACAAAATCGGCAAAAATTATATGTGAAAGCTACACCTTGTATTTTCTTTGGTTATACCACAAAGTCCAAAGCTTACAACTGTTACGATGGAAAAAATAAAAAGGTGATAGAATCACGTGATGTGGTTTTTCTAGAAAATTTTAGCTATGTTAAAAATATAGAACATGAAGGCATTAAAACCAATATTGAACAAAGCATATCAGATCTGCAACCATTTCAACATGCTGGTTTCACTAACAACCTACAACAACACTCTCCTTTCAACAGCAGCAGTCACAATAGATCCACTAATTTTGATTTGTTGTAGCAGGCAGTAAAAGACAAGTTTGATGTGGGACCTCCTCAAGTCATTAAACAGTAACAAAATTCCACATGTAGGAAAAAATGCATCTCAATGTGAGTTGGCAGGCCACAACCAACATATTCCCACAATAAACACAATACATCAAACAAGAAAAGCCTCTATTGGCGGCAATCTACATCCGTAGCCATTCAAAACATATAATGGACAATCTTCTTCCTCTACACTGCACTCTTTATGTTGTTCTTTTGATCCGTCTTTTAGTCAACAATCAACGGTTCTACCGTGGCAGAATTACCACTATCCTAGATTCAACAAAACCCAAGGGTCTCTGCAACATTGGGTCGACAATACAAATACATCATGGGTTGGACATTCCATTCCATCATTGTTTCTTCAACACCTATGCAGAGAACCAACAACAACAGCCATATAAACAATTTTTTATTTGATGCCAACATATTTCTTCAACAATGCCTTGCCACCACACTTCCACCGCAGTAAATTCAACCTTTTATTTATCTAGCAAATCATTTTCTATCACTTGCCAATTAAAATATGCTATAGCCAAAAAAGGAGGTTACATTATTTCACCAACAACTTTTCAATAGTCCACCACATACAAGCCACCACAAAATTTCCATGTTCCATCCTTATTGCCATAGTATTTTTCCACTCTCCAACAATGTCCAGATTAGGAGGCTCATCATTCCAACATAGCATCTCTTTCCAATGCTACTCCCACTTGGAATATAAATTCTACACATACTACTTTGCCCAACAATCACCTTCGTGAATTTGATTCTTGCTCCACGATGTCTCCTATCTTTGTTCCGTCGTAGATTCCATCCTCTTCCTGACTAGCTACCTATCACCCAACCTAACAAATGCTAGACTCCGAATTTCATTGGCGCATGACCTGCAATCACTTTAGGGAGGACAATGGCACCTGCTACAAATGCTCTCTTCACCACCATGGACAATGAATTTTTTACGCTGCTTACGTCGATGGGAGGAAGCAATGATGGTTTGATGGAACCATCCACAGTCGTCAAAGCTACGTTGGATTGATGCCATGGAAATAGAGCTACAACAAATTCATAAAAACAACACTTGCAGCTTTGTTTCTCATCCATCTAATAAGTTTGTTATTGGGTCAAACTGGGTGTTTAAAATTAAATAAAATTAGTATGAGAAAGTAGAAAAATTCAAAGCTCGCCTAGTTGCCAAAGGATATCTCCATTAGCAAGGTAGAGATTTTGATGATAGCTTTGCTCCTATTTCACGAATGGAATCCATGAGAATCTTTCTTGCTATTGTTGCACAAGCTAGCTATGTGATTTATCAACTCGATGTGGCCTCTGCATTTCTCAATGGATTTCTTAATGAAAAAGTTTATGTGAAACAACCACTAAGTTTCATTGACGAAGAAAAAAAAATCATGTTTACAAGCTCCATAAAGCATTATATGGGCTTAAGCAAGCTCCACGTGCATGGTACACACATATTCATAAATTTTTCATGCATGAAGGCTTCACCAATCTTCAATCCCAAACAACTATATACAAAATGGTATCTGATGATGACTACATTTTTGTTTGTTTATATGTAGATGATTTAATCTATTTTTCATCTACAATTGCATTAGGAAATAATTTTCTTAATGCCATGAAAAAAGAATTTGAAATGTCTGATTTGGGGAAGATGTCATATTTTTTGGGTTTTCAAGTTATCCAAAGATCAAAATCAATTTTCATATGTCAAATGAAACTTGCTTGATCCTTAATTGAGAAATTTAGCATGATTAATTGTAATCCCTCAGATAAATCACTCTCCCTTGGTACAAAACTTACTAAGGATGACACATCCCCATCTTTCAATCCTTCATTATATCGTTCCCTTGTTGGTAGTCTCATGTATCTTTTCAATACCTATCCAGACATCCAATTTTCTATCAATTACCTCTCCCGATTCATGCAAGATCTGCATGAATCACATTGGAAAACTACAAAGTGGGTTTTGCGATACCTAAAAACTACAACAGATTTTGGAATCACATTTGATCAACATGAAGATTTCAAGATATGGGGATACACTGATGTAGACTAGGGAGGTGACCTTGAAGATCGTAAATCAACTTCTGGTTTTTGTTTTTTCTTTGGTTCATCACTTATATCCTGGGGAACAAAGAAGCAATCTACAGTCATCCTCTCAACAACAGAAGCAGAATACATAGCCACATCAAACATTGCTACTTAAGCCATTTGGATCCACTCCACTTTCATTGAAATGGGATATACACTTGAACCTCATCAAGTGTATGAACCTAGTTGATGTGGTTCAAGCCTATGTGATGTAAATACAATTATTTTTTGCCTTTTAAATTAAACCATATCTATGTTAAAATGTTCTACTTGGCAAGTTGGCAAATATGCTTAAGATTTTGTTGCACATCCTCCCAAGAGATATTTCATTTTCTCAACCATTGCATTCCCTAAAAATACCAACCATCGTGAAACCTTAAAAACTATTTTAAAGAATTTGTCTTGCCTTGAGATATGCATGCTATAAGTGTATGTAATAAATTAACACAAGGTTTCTACTTCTAAAGATAATAAATTATGTTCACATAATAACATTGCGTAAGGTGTTTGCATCTTCATCTTTAACTCATCAACAAGAAAAGTTCTTTTGCCATCTTTCAGTTTCTTCCTAAAGTTTAGTATTAAGTCCAAGTCCCCAAATAGCACATCCATACAATATAGTAAGATACATGAGTATGGAAAATTTGTTTTTGACCTTCCAGGCCTAAAGTACTAAATTCTTATACTTGCTTTTAAAGGCATACAAAGTCTTAAAACATCTTGCTATTCTTTCTTTAATGCCCTTCCCCCACATGTTCATATAAATGAGACCAAAATATTTTTTAAAAATCTAGTATTTGCACATTGATGTCTCCAAAATGGAAGTTCTAATAGGTATTTCTTGACTCCATATCATCAATTTGGCTTTTTCCACATTCAATTGAAGACCAAATTAGCATCAATAATTTTCTAAAACTTGCTACATATATTTTACATACCTTTTGCAATAGTGGAGATCTAGGCAACATCATCTACATACAAAAGAAGATTCACTGCTAAGGATCCAATTTTAATAACATGACTATCTTGCCTATTGCATAACCATTCCTATGTTTTGTCACTAAAGATACCAAAGAGAGTTGGAAAAAGTGGACAACCTTACTTAATTCCAATTAGACTCAATTCCCCAATTAATAGGAGGTAGATAACTACAATTAGTTATAATGGAATTAATTTATCTTAAACAAAGCAAGTAGTTGCAAACCTCTTATCTAAATATCAAAGAAAGAAAATCATAACTTCAAAATAGAATTTTGGCTTCTATATAACAAATTAAATGAGAAATACTTTGTTGTATTCACTGATGACTACACTCTTATAACTTGACTCTTTGTTCTAAATCTTAAATGTTAAGTTTTAAAGAAGTTTAAAGTCCTTAAAAATTACATAAAAATAAGAAAAACTGCAGAATTAATATCCTACTAACAATGGAAGTGAATATGCATCAAACGAATTTAAAATATTTTGTAGTGATGTGGAAATTAGTCAGGAATTCACTATGCATCATACTCTTTAGGAAAATGGAATTGTAAAGAGAAGCATAGAACCATTATTGAAATGATGACGCATGGAACCAAAACGCCAATGGTTTTGTAGATGAAAGTTGCATATTACCCGGTCCATATTATCAACCATATTTTAACTTTGGCCTTAAAAAAACACAGCATCCATTGTCATGTAATCCAACAATAAACAGGTCTTAATATTTAATCATACATTATCAAGTTCCTCTAGCATGACTCAAGCTTCCAAGCTCTTGTCTGCTTAATACTGTTCAAACAACGAGATAACCCTCAAAGGCACCTCTTATTGTTAAGTGATATAACAACAAAAAGATATTCATATTTCATCTCTATCCATTGAAAAATTTTGTTTTGATGATATTTCATCAACAGACCATGAAAAGTTAGATGCCAAGTCCACGGTTGGTTTTTTGCCCGGGATGTTTTCAAACAGGCATGATATTCATTAAAATTTTCAAGAATCAACACCCAGACTGCAACAGAAGTAAGAAATGAGGTAGCTGATTTATAGCTTACCACACAAACTTGTTGCAACCAAAAGGTTCTTTGTTAGATGAGGAAGATAATGAGGCTAGCACAGATTTGAATGATCATCCCACTAAGAAAATAAAAATTGAGAACCATCAACCATTATGGTTCAAGAGTCAAGCAAGAGATTTGCAACAAAATTGAAACATATCAATGACGCCTTTCTTAAAAGACTAAGCAAAAAAGCGTTCACTTTAAAAGATCTTTTGGGCCTGACGAAATCAGAGGAGATCATGTTATGCCTATTGCATGCTGGATGGCAATTTTAGTTCTAAGAATAAGAAAAATAGAGCTTTGTCTGCTTTCTCGTGGAGTAGATACCATCAACATAACCATTTAAGTCTCTACAGGTGCATTTAGTATGTTTGCTGTTGTTAGCTACATTTACCACTGAATCTCCAATATCCAGTGTAACACAATGGAACAAGCAAAGCTTTCCAACTATAGAAAGCTGAGGAACTCTCAATTGAAACTGTGCAGAGATTCAAACCCATTATAAACAACCTCAAAAACCGTTGTAACCAACTACTAAAGAACCGAATCATTTGTTCCACAATGAAAATGGATTTTATTAGTTATCGAATTTAGATACAGAATAGAACCAGGGATTCATTTCATGAGATAATAGAGATTTACTAGAAACCTAATACTGCAACTGAATTCTAATTTTTCCTTCCATCCACTAAGACCCTCTTGGATCTATAAGACCACAACTAATCTCACAATTACTTTTACAGAATTTTTCTTCCATAGCTCTGCATTCCCACTGAAATCAAACCTTAGTTTGTTCCATAACTCTGCTTTTCCCAGTCAAATCAAACCTTTTACTGATTTTCCATCCCAAGACTCTTACACAATGTTTTGTTTTGGCTTGACTTAATTATAGCGGGTGGGCAGCGGGTTACTTTGCCCATATTAGTTCAGCCAGTTCTCTTTATTAAGAAGAGAGATGGCAGTCTAAAATTGTGCATTAATTACAAACAGTTGAATCAGGTGTCAATTAAAAATCAATACCCTCTACCAAGGATTCATGACTTGTTTGATCACTGGCAAGCAAAAGTGCTCTCTAAAATTGATTAGAAGTCTAGATACCACCAAGTCAAGGTGAAGGAGGAACATATTCCTAAGACAGCTTTTAAAACAAGATATAGACATTATGAGTTCTTAGTCATGCCCTTTGAACTCATTGATGCCCCACCAACTGTATGCATTTGATGAATAATGTGTTACGTCCTTACTTAAATCAATTTGTTATTGTCTGCATTGATGACATTTTGGTCTACTCTAACAACACAAAAAAGTTTAAGGAACACTTGAGGATAGTGCTACAGACTTTGAGGAACTAGCAACTCTTTGCACATGCTTCTAATTGTGCCTTCTAAAGAAAACAAATCCAATTTCTTAATCATGTGGCGTTGCAATGAATCCTTCTAAAGTATCAATGATTAAGGATTGACCCATTCCAACCTCAGTTAACAAAGTTAAAAGTTTCGTGGGCTTAGCAGGTTACTATAGAAGATTTGGGGATGACTTCTCAAAGATAGCAACTCCCCTTCACAAGTTGCTTAGGAAAGACTGTTTTTGCTTGAAGTGATGCTTCCCAAAATGCTTTTGAGGAGTTAAAAGAAAAGATTAACCACAACACTTGTATTAATCTCACCAACTCCTAAAAAGCCTTAGGATGTTTTCACAGATGTTTCAGGTGAAGGTTCTAGAGGCGTTCTTATGCAGGAAGGGAAAATAGTTACTTATGCTTTTAGATAGTTGAAACCTCATAAGACTAGATACCTAACCCATGATCTACAGTCTGGTATTATAGTATTTGCTTTCAAGATTTGGAAGCCCTACCTGTCCGGTGAACACACCACAGTTTGGACAAATCATAAAAGCTTATAGTATGTGATGAGTTAGCCTCAGTTGAACATGTGACAGAGGAGGTGGGTTAAATTGTTAGTAGATTTTGATTTCATAGTCCAGTACAATCCTAGCAAGGGTAACATAATGGCAAATGATCAATTGTTTTCCGTTGACAGTTCACACTTGACAAAGTTTAAATGTAGACTATATTTTCTAGAAATAGTTAAAGAGAAGTTACTTAAAGAAGCTCACTTGAGCAAGTATCAGATTCATCCTAGTAATGATAAAATGTACTCAAATATCAGGAACATTATTGGTGACCTAACATGAAGAAGGATGTAGGTGATTTTGTGGCTAAATGTTTATGCACATGGTTATCTCCATTCTCACAGTATTCCAAAATGGAAGTGGGAAGTCATCAACATGGATTTTATCACAGGTTTACCCCATACTAAGAAAGGGAAAGGTTCCATCTTTGTGGCAATAAAACGTTTGACCAAATCTTCTCACTTCTTAGCAGCTACAAAAGCATCGGCAAATGCCGAGGATAGCACAGTTGTTCCTTTCAAAGATCCTCAAATTTCATAGTGCTCCAACTAAGATTATTTTAAATAGAGATGTAAAGATTACTTGTAGATTTTGATAGTTTTTTCAAATGAGTTTAGGAACCAAGTTAAATCTCAGCTCAACCTATCATCCATGGATAGATAATCAGACACAGAACAAATCAGATTTTGGAACATATGCTCAGAGCTTTTGTTTTAGACTGCAAAGACAGTTCAGACAAAGTTCTATCATTGGCAGAATTTGCTTACAACAACAATTATCAGGGTAGTTTAGAAGCAATACTCATTGCAGAAGGTGATGACATGATTCATGGGTTCAGTTTCCCTGGTGTATTTGGTGAAGTTCGGCAGGGAGATACCCTTGGAAACCTTAGCTTGGGAAATCAAAGCACTAATTGAATCCATGAGTAGATGAGAGATAAAAACAACAAAATTCCCACCATGTAACGCTATAGCCTTCCAGGTTTAGTCGTCATTGACCTAAAGCCTGGTGGAAAGGTCTTTGACCAAAAGCATGAACAGTGGAGGCATACCCAGAATGTTAGGCATTGACAAGATTCCTATAGGGAATGTAGAAATGCCGAAAAGCGGTTGTAGAAACATGAGCGGGTTGCAGCATAGAAGTAAGAGGAAAGGAGACATGTAGGAATATTAGGTTGAGGCATAATTACAAAGGGGGAGGAATGGTAGTGGAACTTGCAGTTAGTTTTGAAGAACACTAGGTAAGGGGTTGATAAGGGTCCCACCGATTGTGACCAATGGGATTATATCATACAGAACATGGTGTGATCCAATTGCAAGCTTCAAAAATGATGTTAAGTGAATTTCCAAGAACACTTGTGTATGCCGTTGCATTCAATAAATATAGAAGAGACAATAATACATATGATACAATGAAAAACCCAGATTGCCACAATGGGAAATAGAAAGAATATTTATAATTTTATATTTTTAAGATTTTTATAGATTTTATGAATATAAGAATAAAACAATAATGAACACACACACATCACAATCCTTTATGGGACAAGTGCAACACCATCCCTTATGGGACAAGTGCAACACCACACACAGAAAGCAATAAATGGCTCTTTATCACAACCTCAATGGCCCAACACCATGTTGTATAGTTGTAACCTCCTTGGATAAGGATGAATTGACACAACTCAATGAAATGTAAATTAAATAAATATTTTTAATGTTTTAATATTTTAAGGCATCAACAATCTAGAACAAAGGGAAAATCATGAGCTTTATTCACTACGCAAACATTGGACTCTGCATCAACCAAGCAAATCCAAGCAACGTAAGCAAGGTATCACTCTAACAAAGTCTAACCACACTTGTGAAAGCGACAACTCAGAATACACACACAAGATAGGGAGAAAATCAGCTTACCTAAGGGAGAAAGAGCTCTTCACACAAACCAAACACCAAAAGGCCAAATGAAATGCCTAAGTTATGAATGTTATGTGTGTGAGCTCATCCCAAGCATTTATAGTTTTCACAAGATAACGATAGAGGTTCGCTAGAACCCAAGCATCAACAAAGGTCCATCAATGTAGCCTAGACCAACCTAGGTCACACCATAGGTGAAGTAGGCCAAACCAAGCCTAGCAAGGGATGCATCAATGACCCTATGCTAACGCAAGGGGTGCACTAGCACAAGATATTCAGCGCACCCCCCTCCCACACTTCTCACTACCAGTTTCAAATGAATGCCAGAACACCAAGGGACATGCCAAAAGGGCCTTAAGATACTTCACCGAAGCCAAAAACACCATAAAGAACTTAGAACATGCACACAACCTAAAAGTGTGTCACAAGAGCCAAGGATACGAACGTGAGAGGTATAAACCTCAACTGCACATGCTAGAACTACAAACACAAGGCATGTGAAACACTTCCTAAGTCCAGGACTTACAATGGACTTACAAAATGCCACTGGACAACTCATTAAGGGTTAAAGGGATTCAAGAAGGTATAAAGTCACTAGGTAACATGGAGAGGATTGGCATTGTGAGTTCTAGGAAACAGGCTTTATGGTAGAGATAAGATAACCATAAGGGGTGTCACGTGTGGAACAGATGGATCAAGGAGAGTGGACTTAGGTAGCAAAGATATGTATGCATTGGCAAGATTAATATGATGTACCTGCTGAAGCTATGAGGGTGTATTACATGTTGTTGGATAATTATTAACGTCAATAGCACATGCTGCTCTTCTTCCTCATTAGTGTGAATATTCACATCATCTCCTCTTTCACTATAGTGATTGTTGGATAGAGCAAAAGCTTGATTGAAGTTGATATTAGGTTATCTTGGAGGAAATTCCAATGTGGTAGTTTCCCTTTATTGCAACTACGCTAAAGTTACAACTTGTATCTATCCCTAATGAGGAGATGCTCCAAAGATGCTCCTTCAAAGTTGTCAAGCTCCACTAGATGATTCAAATTTGGCAAGAACGATTCAAGGCCATTGAGAGCTTCATACTCAGCCATTCTCTACAACCCAATCTCAAACATATTAATGTTCAACTTTCATTTGGCACATGCTACCTTGTAGTCATATACAAACATGGATCCCGAGAATGCTTGTGTTCCTCATCTCCATCAACCTATGGATTAGGGAGCTTTGTGAGGAATCAAATTCTTGACCAAACATGGTGATCAACAAGCTATCAGAAACACTTGTGACACGTAATTTAACATAGGGAGTAAATGCAAAAAGAAAAAGAAAAGTAACAAGCAACTATATAACTCTCAAAAATAATGTAAGTTTACACAAGCAAGGGAAGGGCTAAAGGGTGGAACAAGGTAGAAGAGTGAATGGTGTAACCAAGGAAGGGTAAGTGCTAGAAGGGGCCTATTGACTTCAATGAATAAGTTCAATCACTAGAAGACTATGAGGCCCTTATTCTAGAGCCAAAAATATTGCTGCAAGATTGTTCTACAATAACCGCATAGGTAACAACTCCACAAATCAAGTGGAAAACACTCAACCTACGCCCATAAGCATTCTTAAGAATAATAACCCCAGATAATTGATGATAACAAAACAAAGAAACATGTTCTACCAATCAAATAAAAACTTGGCCTACCGCCAAAGATTAATAATGATCAATAAAGAATGGTATGATATAGCTAAATGTTGAATGAAAAGGTGGGATCAACATGAGGGACAATAACATAAAGAGAGGAAAAGAGAGAATATGCAAGGCACCAAAGTATAGGAAGGCATTCATATCCACTTCTTTAAAAATTAAAAGATTGTTTGTTTCAAGGTACAATGATCCTCACATGAAGGAAGGATAGCACCTTCAAAGATAATGCAATGTGTTTTGGTTATAATTTAAAATAAATAGTATATATGATAGTGCTCTAAGGTCAAAAGTAGCATAACACAACAAATTTTGAACCCTTATAGTTGTCACGTTTGATGCTTAGGCTACTACTGAAGTTGAAGGTAAAGTTGATGGATATGCTAACACTAACATCAATGAAGGTTTTAGTAGTGACAACAATGTCACCTAAAAACTTAAGCTTTCACTTCATAGTGCAAACAAATCCTGCTAAGAATCTTAAGATTCATAATTACACAACCTCAGTTCCAAGTTTTGGCTCCCAAAATAAAGGTAACACTAACATTGACATCAACATCAATTGCACAAGTGTCTTAAACTCTACATCTAACACTGATGGTAATGCTGACAATTCACATCAAAAGTGTCTCTAGAATGTTAGTAAGGAGCACTAGAGTTGTCATCGGAATTCAAAATGAGGCATAAGTATTAATCTTTAAAGACTTCAAGCTTGGTGGCACTATTGTTGATGTTGAAATCGACCATCGGTCAAGCCATCATCATTGAAAAACCTAACAAAGTTACTTAGTAATGTCAAAGATCATGACATGTTGGCAAAGGATCATCCTTTAAATCAAAGCCCTATGAAAGCTCTAAAGACAAGACAAGGTTGATATAACCCTATTGGAATCTCTACAAGAGGCAAAGATTTGAACTAGATGAAGCTTGAACAATGAAGCACTTGAGTCCTTGACTGTTGAAGGATTACAAAAACAATGAGTACAATAATGGGATTTACATAAATACAAACTAGGCAATTCTCATCAATCTCCTCACTTATGTCCATCTTAACCAACTATGTTACAACTTTTCTTNCCCCCCCCCCCCCCCCCCCCCCGGCCCACCAACCCCAATAATTATATCCTAAAACATTATTTTCCTTTTCATTGTTATCATTGGAGCTTCTTTGTTATTGACAAGGCATGTTGTATTCTTTTCATGATGTACTCTAATTCTTAATATAATTTTATTTGTAGCATCCTACACCCCACCCCACCAAAAAAATATCTCCAATATCAAGTTAACCATCATCAAATGGTACTTTTAAATTGTTGACATGTGCTAACTTGTTAATGTGAGGGATTTGATGATGATTTTTAGTATCTTAAGACATAAGTTTAATTCTAATGGACAATGTTGAGTCATGGATAAATCCTATAAGACGGATTTTTAAAATGTATAGTTCAATAAATCCAAGAGATCTAAGAAGATCTGTCAGTTTCATTACCTGTATCTTATCAAACTAAAGCAACTCATCAGCAAAGGCAAGAGATTTTTAATGAATGTAAACTCATGAAATGGTAATTAGCTCATTGTAAATATGATCATTCAATGAACCTTTAATGCCTTGCAGTGAAGCAATAAAATTTTGCTTATTCTCAAAAAATGCCATCAGAACAAGGCTGTCCTAGAAGAGAGAGAAATTCATCTACAGTACTGAACTACAACATTGGATAGTTTTTAAACAACTATCATGTGGCAAACATGAGCAAATTTGATATTAATACAAAATATCAACACAAAACAAACTGTCATAAACCAGTAAATAAAAACAAAATATGCAACATACTCATATGGCTATTTATGTGATACGATCACAGAATTACAGGCCATTATCGTCAATAATTTTTATATCATTGGACCTCAAAGCACTAATTAATGCCCATACTTTTGTCCGATGTTGAAGGCCTTTGTCCAGCTCCTTCTGGATATTAGAGTGAATTGGGGGAAGACCTTTGACTTTTATGCGCATAGCTAGAACCTCGCCAACTACAGCAGCAGCTTTGGCATTGCATGTCCTTTTACACTCAAACATCTGTTTCAGAGGTTTCTCCATGGATGAAGCACTTATAATTACTCTACTCCTAGTCCTGTCGATAATATTTGCAGTAATGTATTTGTGTGAAATAAACATCCTTAAAACAAGGGGCTTAGTGAGAACCATTACTCTTTACTCCTGCTGACAAACCTTCATACACAGAACAAAAAGTTTATGGCTACATACCACATTACATGATGTTCAATGTACAAGTCAATTCAAAACATAACACTGTCAAAACCATTTCAAGTTTTCGTAAACGATTTAATCAAACTAGAAATTTTGCGGCAACCAAATTGAGTGAGATACACATCTTGAATACCAATAAAAATTTTAACTATCTCCAGCAATAAGTTCGACGTTAGGCTGCAGGAATCTTTTATGATGGTATCACTGAAATTCTATTTAAACAATTACAAAATGCCCTAAAATTAAAGAAAAACCAAAATCATTTCAAATGGTCTTTCACTTAATTATCAATGCTCAACAGTTTTGACAATATTGGAGATTTTAGCTTGTATTCTAAAGCCTATGATTAGAATCATCACGAATTTTTTTGTGAAAGCACATCCTTTTTGTATTTTATGCACGGTTTAGTGATGCCATGCCTCATATATTTCTGGCAAAAGATCACTTCGAGCTATCCAAACCAAAAATAAAAACAAAAAATAATGTAAAAATAGATTAATCATTTAAACATTGAATGTAACTTATATATGATATTTAAATAATTATTTTCTGACATGTCACGGTCACTGGAACCCACAAAATTTCAACCAAAAGGAAACGAAAAAGGATGTGAGCGATAAGTTTAGTATCCTGAATCCTACCCAGCTAACGAAGATCCATGATCAACTCAAGTTGGAATACCAGGTATTTAATGCATAGCATTTGCTGGGTTTGACAACTCAGAAATAAATATTCAAGTGTGAAAGAAAAATGTTTGTGAATTGCGCTTACTTAGTTGGAGCTACATCCCAATACTTCCGTTAATCATATCAATTATGAAGTTCAGGAAAGTTAGGCTTTTATGGTATCTCAGAGAAGTACCAGGAATGGTGTAACTATCTTGTATAGAATAGCATGGTGCTCAGACCAGCAAACATGCCAGTATCTTTAGGTACTAAGAGACCCATAAAAGCAATTTCCATAAAATTTTTTAAATGGCTGACACTAATGCAGGAGCATCAATACAATTCCTTACAGAATGAAGGGCTGATGTACAATTTGAAAGACACCTATGCAGACATTATGGACGCATCATCACCTGTTCCCTTTAGAAAACATTCACTCAACATGCAGTAAGACAACATCATTTCAGTTACCAACTCTCAAGCTGTTGTCTGTACCCGTAAGGAAGGTCAATTTGGATTCCAAAATACCAAAAACAGAATGGAAAGGAAACATATTTTATGTATGATATGACAAAGATTTTTGAAATGGGCCTAGCTGATGCGTTCATAGTTTGGTAGAGCTCTGTCAACATTGTTCAAACCTCACTTGTGGTTTATTTAGGAGTGGGAGTAGGTAATGCAGAACAAGTTCAGGATAATACTTAATAGTGTATTATGCTACTATTGGTACACAAATTGACGCTTGCTGATGCTTTGCAGTCACCCTTGAATGAGGAAGGAAGCCCCATGACAGGAGTTCAAGCCTTGCAAACGTACCATTTGTAGGGAAACCTCAGATCTGCAATCAACTTAACTTAGATAACTAAAGAGAAAAACAATCTGCCAGCAGTGCAATGGAACAACACTCAATCAACTTCCAGAGAGAAATTATTGAAAATCAAGCCATTAAGCATAAACAAAAAAGTCAGGAACATATTTTTCAGCTGCTTGAATAACATTTACGACTGAAAAATTTTACCATCTTTTGATAAAGTACTAAACATCGGAGAACTTTTAATCCTTGCAGTTAAGTATGTGATGCATCTATCAAGCTAATTACTATAATGTAAACTGATATTAAATAAATTTTCTTCCCCTCATGATATTCTCTCTACCATAAATTTTCTGGCTGATAGTCCCTAAGGTCATTTTCTAGTTTTGCTCCAGTTTTCTGTTTCCATCGTCAAAAGGTTGTATGCAAAGGACCACAAAATTGTTGAAAGTATCAGTCAAATAAGAATATGAATAATCCCTTTGAAGAGGACAACATCAAATATGTTCTAATGATGATACTTACACTCTGTTGGATATAGTATTGAAGCATATGAAAAATCAATTAGACATCAAATTAAATGATATCACTCTTTTTTTTATTGGAAAAATTTACAGAATTGCTATCAGACCTGTGATCCTTCGTGGTGTGGAATGCTAGCCTATCAAAAAGCACCAGGCTCAATGCATGCATGTAGCAGAGATGTGAATATTAAGGTGGATGATGAGTGGTACTAAAAAAGATCAAATCAATGACTCTCTTATTAAAGAAAGTTTGACAGTAGCACCCAAGATGAGAAGATTAAGGAAAACTGTCTTAGATGATTGGTTCATGTGCTGAGAAGACTAAAGCATGTAGTTGATAGAAGAGGTCATGATATTAAAAGTTGAGGAGAAACAACAAAGGGGTAGACCTAAACATTATTGATTTACAAGCTTAAAGAAACATAAGCAAGGTTTGGGAGTTAACACTTAGTTGGCTCTGAATAGAATTGACTGGCAGAAAAAAATTCATATAGCCAATCCCAATGATAAAGCTATCATGACGACAATGATGACTCTGATAGGTAATAGGCAGTTAAGCACTTGTACTCATGACAAGCATGTTGATTTGCAATATAACATAGAAAACAGATATTGAAATTGTCATATGCCTGATTTCATCAATGATGATTATGATTAGATGCAAGTGTGCATGCATACGTTGCCTTCAAGAAAGTATAACAAATTAGATTTCAAAAAAAGAATTAATAATAGTTGTATCCTAAAACCTAGTGATCATCTCATAAAATTATTATTATTATTATTATCCTAATAATCTGACAATTGTGGGAGATTAATGGTTGACCTGTACAAAAATTGATATGTTGCAAAATTAATATTTGAGTGCATCTCTTTACCGAACCTCTTTCCCTTGACCTGCCTCACCAAATCTGATAGATCCGAGCCTTTCTTACTGAACCAGAACTGTACCGACTGTGATTTCAATGAGCCCCACCTGTATAAAATAACCACAAGTGAAAACTGTTAGAAATTAGGTCTGAAGCCAAACATACTTATGAAACGGAAAATATTTTTAAGAATGTCCCAGCCCCTAAGGATCTATTCAATCATTTCAGTTTCACCCATTTTTGCATAATGCCTGAATATTTCAATGGTAACCTATTAGAATCAAACTTGTAGTTTATAGAATGCAAATTACACATCTTAAGCAACAAACCACACAATTTGTTAAATTGCATGTGTGGCTACATTATATAGTCACTTTACCATTATATTGTGTCATTGGTGAGATTGTGGTTTGTTTTAAACTGATATTATATCGTTTAACTTTATTAAAGTCACTTTGCCATTATATTGTGTCATTGGTGAGACTGTAGTTTGTTTTAAACTGATATGTATATTGTCTAGCTTTATTAAAGTCCTATTAGTGCAACCCCAGCCATTGATAAATTTGGTGATACAACTATTGTAGAATTGCTTGATGCATTTAATCTTCCCTTGAGAGCTTAAATCTTACAGTCTGATTAGCCTATTTTATGCTGGATGGCAAATTTTATTTCTAAAAATAAGAACAAAAAGAGTTTTGCTTTCTCGTGGAGTAGATATCATCAACATAACCATGTAAGTATCTACAGGTGCTTTTAGTATGTTTGCTGTTGTTTGCTACATTTATCACTGAATCTCCAATATCCAGTACAACACAATAAAACAAGCAAAGCTTGCCAACTATAGCAAGGTGAGGATTTTCCGAATTGAAACTGTGCAGGAACTCAAACTTTGCGAACCTATTATAAATAACCTCAAAAACCGTTCTAACGAACTAATAAGGAACCTGATCATTCCTTCAACAATTAAAAAAGATTTTATTAGTTATCAAATTTAGATATGGAACAAAACCAGAGATTTATTCTTGAGACCTGAAAGATTAACTAGAAACCTAATACTGAAACTAAGTGCATCCAGAATTACTTTTAATGAATTTTTTCCATAATGTAGCATTGCCCACTGAAATTAAACCTTTTGGCTTCCATCCCGACTCTTACACGTTGCCACTACGGTGAATTATACCAAAGCAAACATAATGTCAAACAAAATGGCTAAAGTCCAAGCATAATCCCGTATTGTCACAGCAAAACAAGTTGGACATTATTCTCTCTCTGTTTACACATGCTTGATTTTATAATGAAGTTTACGTTGAGTATATTTCAACTATCACGTACATCTATTCCATTAAAATTTGAGCTATTGTTCAAGTGATTAATTATTGTTTTTGTCGATGTCAAAAAAATCCATAAAAGAGAGAGAAAGAGGGCAAAGCCTACCTGCAATGATAATTATGGAAGCCGAAGCATATGACGTCTTGAGAACATTATTTATGTTGCTGTTAGCATCAGCGCCAATCCAGGTTTCTGTCTTTCTTCTTCCCGAAGTGAAGTCCCAGGCGGAGTCACGAATTGAAAGGCAACGATATGCAAACAAAAGCATTTAGAATGTGGCAATCAAAAACCCGGAACAGCAGCCGGGACGTTGCACGTCGGCCGTCAAACGACATAAAACTGCCGTCGTTTCGGAATTCGAACACACCAACGCTGGTTTTGGCTCGGGTTTGAGTTCCCGCTTCTTGGAACCTGTATCTGACGCCTGAAACGAAAAAGATAAACAAAATAAACACGTTCAGGCATGCTTGCATCATTGCATGTCACCGCTTTTAATAATTATTTCCAGCGGTAACAATTGTCATAATTTTTTTTTAATAAAAAGTGGTACTGCCTTGCAACGCAATGGCTGGACTGTTTGTTTTTTATTCCATCTTAAATATCGTGTCTCGCTTTCTCTTCCATCTTAAAATGCCGAAAGCGAGGAACTTCATGAAGGTTAATAAGCGGTGCCGCGGTGACTAGTGTTAAGAGAGAGAGAGTACAACTCAAACTTAACGCAGGTTTTACTAGAGTATCATATTAGCTATAGGTCTGCAGTAAGTAGTTCATTACCAAGACTGCCTGTTAGTTCATTACCAAGAGTGCCTGTTTAAAACACACTTGGGCATCATTATACTCTTTTATGAGTCTTCTAATATGTGATTATATGTTCCGAAGTGTACCTATAGTCAAATCATTTTAGGTTTCAAGACAGCCATGTTAGCTGTGGGTCTTAGCTTGCATATAGTCAAATAGTTTTAAAACCTCCCTTTCCTCAAAATAAAAAAATTCAATCTTAAAGATAATTTAGTCATATGGTTGGTGCGTTGAATTGGAGGTTGTGGATTTGATTCATCCCCACACACTTCAATTCCTATCAAATGCCCTCTTGACCTCATTTAACATGCAATACCAATGGGGTTGGTTATCTAGGGGTGCTATAAAGAGTAAGGGGAGATGCAAGACACGAAGGAATGACTATAAGTACACCCCAAGCCAATACGATACTTTAGAAGAATTATAAAGGAATATAATAATACGAACTAGCAACTTCTTGTCTAAAAGGATAATCAATTTACCACTTGAACTATCATTAGTTGCTTCTCAAAGTTGTTGAAGAAGAGGAATGTTGGAATTGAAAGAATGCCTACAAGTACACCCCAGGACATATAGCCAATAGGATATATTGGAAAAATTATAGGAGAATATAACAATGTCTCAAGTTGCAACCTTTTCTAACAAAACTATAAGCTAACAACTTGAGCCACCTATTACTAGTGTAGCTATATATTTACAATATATATCTATTATTTGACCATGAGAATTTTTATATTTTTCAAATTAAAAAATCTCAAATTGATTCACTGAGAACTACTTTTTCAAGGACAAAGTCTAGATTACAAAGTAGTTAGGCTCTTGCAAATAATAATTCTCGTGAAAAAGTTCATCTCTTATCCTAGCTTTATGACGATAATTATTTATTTATTGTGGCAAAGTCCAACCAAAAAAATGTGACCAAGAGAGTTTCCCCTCACCCTTATGACAATAAAATTATTTTATTGTGATAGACAAGGACTACCTTGGATGGGGCTAGTAATTAGCCTCTTAACCAAAACTAACTTTCTCAATGTCTATCTAGCTGTAATAATGTATTGGATCATCGTCATTATCTTAACTTTGGCCACAACAAGCCATGTAAGTTGTCCAAGCTAGAATTAGAGGAAGGGTGGCGTTGGAACCTGCAACTTTTTTTCTTTTTACATTATTTACTCCCAATATGTATAGCTAAATTGGAACTTTATAACTTGATATTGCCGACCAAAATTGAACCCATGACTTGAAGCTTTCAAATCAAGAGTTCTATTGCTATACTAACACTTCATTGTTAGAACTACAACTAGGCAAGGAAACCATAAAATAATTATAATATCAGTATACCAAAATATATAGTCCAATTAGAAGTTTATATTTTAACATTAACCACCAAAATCAAATCCATGACTTGAAGCTTTCAAATCAAGAGTCTTACCACTCTACTTACAATTGGATGACCATGTGTATCCCCTAGACATATAGCCAACATGAAACTTAAGTAAAAATTTAAAGTGCAAAGTATGTTTAAAATAATAAATCATACCTATCCATTATCATTTCTCCAATCATGAGATTGGTCAATCCCTTAAGATAAATGTATCATTACTTTGCTATTTAGCCCCCTAATTGCTTACACCTCGCATTTATCCTCCCCCTTAAACCTGCATGTCATCCTTTAAGCCCTAATTTTTGTTATTATAGTTATTTTGGCTTTTGGTCCAAACCAAGTTCTTACCACTTATAATGACATTGCATTGTGTTATTTTGGAACCACCACCATGTTGAAAACAAAATCACTCAATAAGAGAATATTAGGAAACATACATTATAGATGTTAAAAATATTTAATTAATGATTAAGATTTATGTTGGGGGGTGTTGGAACCTCAAAATAATTGTAATGTAGGTACATCCCAAAATATATAGTCCAATCAAAACTTTATAACTCAACATTGCCACTAGAATTGAACCCATGACTTAGAACTTTCAAATCAAAAGTCTTACCACTAGGCTAACATCTCATTATTGTTAATGTTTATGTTATGGACCTTCACCGTTAGCTATAAGAGCACCTTTAGGCATGGGTCACATGTATTTATAGTCACATAACCAATGCTAATCTCATCAGAGGAGCATCTTTAGGCATGGGTCACATCAATGAGGTGTTAGCCTAGTGGTACAAGTCTTGGCTTGGTAACTCCATGCCACAGGTTTGATTCTACTAGATAACACTGAGTAAGAAACTTCTATAAATCTTGGGGTGTACCTATGTTTTCACTTAGTTTGAGTTCCAACACTGCCCACCACTCCCCCACCCCCACCTGGCATGGGTCACATGTCTTTCCAATCATATGATGAGACTAGTGTAAGGGATCATGAGATTATTGAAAGTAGCATACCTTTAGGCATAGGTTAGATATCTTTTCGTAAGTACCCCATGAATGTTTCTGATGAGTGGCAAGGTACCCCTACACTCAACCATATGAATACGAGCGTAACACGTGCGATCTGGTCAAACTCTGCAAACTAAGTGCCCACACACCTCATGGAACACTTAAGGTTAATTATTCGTTGTCTTCCCATACTTACTTGTAGTTGTCACAGTGTATGGTTAAGTAAGTCTGAGGTATATGATTTTTATGTCTTTTCTATTTTATCTCCTATGCTAATAAGGTAAAGGGTTGAAGAGACTAATTACTAACTTTAACTAACTAACTAAGTTTGAATTGACCTAGAGTCAGCATCTGTTCCCACTTACCGTTCACACCCTGAACCAATGCAACCTTGGTTACCAAACGCTAATCATTGCTGGGATCACCAAGCGTAACGCACGTGCTCGAAGAGATCATATTGAGGCACTTAACTAGGAGAGAAGGGTTGAGAGAGATTTAATTACTAATAAAGCATTTAAATGAAAAACAATAAATAACAGTAAATAAAGTCCTAATTAGCCTATTCCATGCACTGCAAGGTTTATCCAAGAAGTTCATCTTTATTTTCGTACACAAATATGTGTTCAGGTACAATATCTGCTCGAATAAAGATCTGTTCACTTTGGAGCTCCTATTGCGGGCACATGGAAAATATTCTATCTCTGGAGAGGTAAAACTGCCAGAGTTTCGCTAAGCATCTAGATCTAGATGAGAAAACAAGGGAGAACCACCTCTTATTTATATATATGACGACGCACTATGATATCGCGTGGGATGCGATATCGCAACGGCCGCGATATTGCATCCCATCATACCCCCATGACTGAATAAAAACTCATCCTCGAGTTCCTTACAAAATATTGAGACGGTATGGGATTATTGACTCAAATGGAACTAATGGGATGACATGTGAACGAATCATCATTACAAGACAAGACAAAAATGGTGCTCATGACAACAAGAGTGAACACCTTATACATTTGACATCAGGCCTTATTTGGTAGCTGAGAAAGAAAGAGAGAGAGAAGTTTTGCTGTTGCCAATGCCAAGATTGTGNAGAGAGAGAGAAGTTTTGCTGTTGCCAATGCCAAGATTGTGCCTTCTGTTGTCCATCCGTAAGTGCGCCATCGATCTTGCTCCTTGCATAGCTGCTTTAGCACTGCTCCATTCCAAGTGTTTTCTCCATATCCAATCCGTTGTTACATGATTGCCATCTGCACACACAACACAATCTTATATTAGCAAGGGTAAATGAATCATAATGAAATTTATACCTTGCTTTGGTGAAAGGTCCATTGGCTAGGTTGTGGTATGGCTAATACAGATCTGGAGATATAATAGTGGTGACTACCAGAGGTGTAGGGGTTAGGAGAAAATCGAAAAAATTTGGGTCCTATACCCCCATGACTAATAGCGAACCTCCGATAGCGATAGAATGGAGAAAGAAAAAGAACAAGAAAGATGGAGAAAAAGGGACAACTAAAACATTGATGAAATGGATGTCAAGATGGAAATGAACAAAATAAAATTAATTGCAAAAATGTTAAGGAAAAGAATTTAACTGGTGCACCAAATAGGAATGTCAGTGGGTCCTCCCCAAAGCAGGCTCATGCCCTTAATGCCCTGACAAACCCACGTTCAAAGACTCCATAGGCTCTAGGAATTTCATTTGGAACAAGAGTTAAAGTCTTAACTGCAAGAATTTACCAAAAAGAAAACAATGCATCAACCAAAATATACTCTAATGATATAACTGGCAATGAGGTGAACAATGGAGAGAATGATGGAGAAAAGAGAATGGAATGGAATCCCAAGAACAAGGTGGTGTATAGCCCCTTGTGTGTGTTATGATTAATGTGACTTGGCAAATCCCATTCCAAGTCTGGCCTCAAACAAACCACTTCTAGTGAGTTTGCATTAATACATTTGTCTAATCCATTCCCTTGAAGTAACAAGAATGCCTGCACCCAAGAATCACCACCATTCCGACGAAACAAGGAGGAGAGAATGGGAAGCGAGAAGGGCCTTAGTTAGAGAGAACATTTTTATTCTAGTTCCATAACCAGTGCTTGTAGTCCAAATGATTATTTCGTCTAAGGGGTGTGCTTTGAATTCTCACTGTTTTTTTTTTATGTTTTATGTGTTTATGCGTGAGAACCACACCATGCAAAGACTTTGTTATTTTTATTTGCTCAGTTTCCCGATAATTGGGTAACGTCGAAACAATAGAAAAACTCAAGAAGAAAACATCCAAGCACCCAAGAGAATGGCCAACATGAATGCATCAAGTTCCCTTGAAGTCACACCCTTTTCAAGCCTTGAGTCCTTCCTTAGTTTGAGAAATACCCAGTCACCGATTCATTATAGTTCTTATTTAGAAAGGGATTGTACATTTCCAAGCCAAGAGAGACCATAGAACTTGTGGATGGATGGATGAAGTGGACACATTGCCTGCTATATCAAAAGAAACATACCTTAGTATCAACATTATGACTTAAAGGTAAAAACTAAACATTAGCAATCAATATAAAAATAGTTCATACCATCATGAAGAACACTTATTGGGTGACAAACTTACGAGATGGATAACACACACACATGCACACAAAAAATGAAAAAGTATGAACGATGTTGTAAAACAAAAACAAGGAAAGTTAAAGAAATTTGTAAAACAAAAATGTGTAAAATAAAAGCGTGTAAAACAAAAATGTGTAAAACAAAAACGTGTAAAACAAAAATTTGTAAAACCAAAATGTGTAAAACAAAAACATAGAAAACAAAAATGTGTAAAAAAAAAATTAAAAAGAACTGAGGGCCCCCAAATGATTAGCATAGGTGGCCATCTCCCCCATGACTGAATGGAAAGGGAGAGATCCGAAATAATGAATGCCTATTTGAATTTTTCAAAAGTGTCCAACTTCTCCCAATTGATGTTCTTAGATTAAGGGGTGGAAGTTGGCGACGCTCATATTCCAATGTGTCTATGCCTTCGTTACATGCGTGGGTTGTTTCCCCAGTTCATTCCATGCATGTTGATGGGTTGCTCTTTCTAGTAGCTATCAACCACAGGGTGTCCACGACTTGTGTGGTTGCTACATACAAGCACCTTTGTATCTGTGTTTCTTAGGCACACCAGTTGCATGGAAGGGATGTTGAGCATTCCTCCATGTCATCACCCTCTAAGTCACTGTATGTGATGCATGGAACTTTCTTCTTCTCGATCTTTCCGTAAATATTTACCTTAGATATCTCCAAGGAAAGATCACAGATTCCTAGGCACGTGTGTCTATCGTACTTAGCCATGCCCTTCCCATTATAATTGGGAAGTCCCCTTCGTTGTTGTTGACTTCTATCACCAGGAAATCAGCTGGGTATGACCAACCACACATAGTGGTAACGATGTCCTCCACCAATCCCAAGGGAATGGTGATGGACTGGTCAGCCAGCTCTAGTTGAATGTTGCTCTTCTTGAGTTGGGGTAGGTTCTAGGCTTGATACATTTCTCGTGATATTAGGTTGACTCCGGAACTTGAGTCAAGAAGAGCCTTACGTGATTCGTTCCCGATGACTTGGAGGTAGATTAAGGGACTTCTAGGGTCAGAGAGTTTCCTGGGAAGGTGGCCTACCTTGATCCAGTTGGTTACAGTATGTGTTAACATAACCGTATGCGTTAAGCTTTGTTGTTGGACTGAAGGATGCTCCAAAGCCTTATGTGTTGGAGGAGTGTACCTAGACTCAACCGCTTGTGGTTGTGAGAGCTTGTCTGGGCTTTTGGTTCTGAAGAAAGGTCTTCTTTTCTTACGGTTGTCAAAACCAGCAGTGGGTTGAATGTTTACGGCTCTCGTAGCATTTCGTGGCTGCGATTGAGTGGGGAGTTCCCCTTGCATTGTTGGAGTAGGAGGTGTTATGGGAACTACTGGTGGAAGAGGTGAAAACAGATTAGGAGGATGGTATGGGTATGGAGCATCTCCTGGAGGAGAAGGAGTCTTTCTAAAGTACTCCCGAACTTAGTAGTGACGTTGGGGAGTCGTGTGACCCATGGAGTCACTTGGAGAAACTGGCAGCTGCACGTAGTATCCATATGGGTCTGGTTGCAGGTAAGGGTACTGTTGTTTCGGCGGTGGCATCCCCCATGACTATGGGTATTGCCACTGTTGATGTTGTTCGATGAGTTGTGGTGGAGTTCCACTTGGATAGTACATTAACGGTTGGTGAAACTATCTTGGGTTACCTTGGGGATAAGGTAACCTTCGGGGTGTCTACCGTCTGTTGAGTCTCGGGTTGAGTGCATACATCCCAGACTCTTGTAGATGTGAGATGATTGGACAACATCCTTTAGGATGGTCATATTGGTAGATCTCACATCCACCGTCATTGTCTGTGTATAAGTCCACAACCTCATCGGAGATAGTTATTTTCCCCTTACCCTTGTCACGTGCAGGGCCTGAATCTCTTCGCTTTGTCTTGTTCTTGTTACTACTTCATTCCTCCTTAGATTCCTCTACAATCTTTAGGACAGTTTCAATTTTACTATCTAGGGAGCTCCATACTTCATCTACCTTAG
>MNCI01016898.1:177239-216878 GCA_015680685.1 Gnetum montanum | reverse complement strand
GGCATATGTCCCAAGGGTTCTCCTAGTTTCATACCTTAGCCCATCTACGAGATGGTGAAGTTGATCTTGTTGTGCGTAACCATGGCCCGGGCAACGATGTAACAATGCATAGTAGTGGCCCATCGCAGCATCCAAGGGTTCATGAGTACCTTGCTTCCATCATTGGATCTGCTTACACAGGTTAGACACTTTAGAGTACGTTTGATATTTATCGTTGAAGAGTTCTAACATCGTACTCTACCTCCTGATGGTTTCCGGTTCTAAGGACCGGTACCAACTCTCTGCTTCCTTAATGAGTATCCTAGGAAACAACTTTAGTTTCTGCCACTTGTTCTCCATATTTTGCAAGGCACAGGCATTGTGGAATGCTTGTAAATGATTTTTCGGATATGCGTTGTATCCCCCTTCGAAGCGTGGGATGTTGTTCATGTCTAAACGCTTGATCCGACTATATTTTTTATGCCTTGTTGGTATTCTCACTGCCTTCGCTATATCTAGCATGCTTCGTGTGACAAGTAGGGGTTCATCATGATCATCTCTTTCATGACGTCTATGATGTCTACATTATTCCCTACTTTCTCTTCTTTCATACCCTTATCCTCTCTCTTGACTTTCTTGTCGAGGTCTCTCATTTTGTCTACCTCTATCCTCATCGTTATGCTCTCTATGACTGCACCCAGAGGTGGAAGGAGAGGGTGAATGATGTGAAGAAGGGAAAGAAGAAGGAGAACCATTGCCATGACGATGTTTCTCACCTTCTCTTCTATGGCTTCGGCCTCGATCGTGATGACGATCTAAGTGCCCATCCTTGTCATGTGTTGTTGTTCCCTCAGTGAACAGTTGGCGTTCACGGGGATTAGAACCAGGGTTGTGTATCATGGAGCGGGGGTTCTGATATCCCACCTCCTCACTATTGTTAGAAGGGGGAACATCATTTGATAGAGAACCTGTTACAAGTGGTTCACCATCTCCAACTTCACTTAGGACGTGCGGGACCTCTTTGCCCTTCAACAGTGTATGTTGGCTCTCCTACCTTGAGTCCCTCATATGTTGTGCGGATGTAGGATAGTAATGCCTTGTGTCAAAATCACCTATAATGTATTCAGCATAGAGCTGAGTCATGCCGATCTGTGCCAAAGCACGGAGGAGCATGTTGGGGACTGCACGATCCAGAGGTAATAGTATGTTACCTTGCAAGTCTCTCCAGCGCATCTGTTCATCCTAATGGAGGATAAAAGTAAAATTAGGTATATACTCATCGGGATGAGTATATACCACCCTATATTATTGAGGAACTGGCAAATTTTGGTTATGTGTTTTAAACTGCCGACTGTTTCTTGTATCGTCCCTAGGTGGTGTAATGGTCTTATTCAAAGAAGAAGACATGTTTATTATTTGGTGTGCTACTTAACCGTTATATAATTCTTTTGTTTAATTAACCCTAAGGTTTGTTTAAGCTCCCAATGATGTGAGTGATTTCCTATGTTCTTCTTAGCGCACAAACACTTAGTCCCCGGCAATGGCGCCAATGATGAGTGGTGAGGTACCCCTACACTCAACCATACGAATATGAGCGTAACACGTGCGATTTGGTCGAACTTCGCAAACTAAGTGCCTACACGCCTCATGGAACACTTAAGGTTAATTATTCATTGTCTTCCCAGACTTACTTGTAGTTGTCATGGTGTATGGTTAAGTAAGTTTGAGGTATATGATTTTTATGTCTTTTCTGTTTTATTTCCTATGCTAATAAGGTAAAGGGTTGAAGAGACTAATTACTAACTTTAACTAACTAACTAAGTCTAAATTAACCTAGCGTCAGCATCCGTTCCCACTTACCGTTCACACCCTGAACCAATGCAACCTTGGTTACCAAACACTAATCATTGCTGGGATCACCAAGCGTAACGCACGTGCTCGAAGCGATCATACTAAGGCACTTAACTAGGAGAGAAGGGTTGAGAGAGATTTAATTACTAATAAAGCATTTAAATCAAAAACAATAAAGAATAGTAAAAAAAGTCCTAATTAGCCTATTCCATGCACTGCAAGGTTTATCCAAGAAGTTTGTCTTTATTTTCGTACACAAATATGTGTTCAGGTACAATATCTGCTTGAATAAAGATCCGTTCACTTTGGAGCTCCTACTGCGGGAACATGGAAAATATTCTATCTCTAGAGAGGTAAAACTGCCAGAGTTTCGCTAAGGGTCTAGATCTAGATGAGAAAACAAGGGAGAGCCGCCTCTTATTTATGGATATGACGATGCACCGCAATATTGCGGGGGATGACGTGATATCACGTGGGATGCGATATTGCGGCCCATGCGATATTGCATCCCATCAATTTCTTTAGATATTAATTAATTATTTTTAATTTGTTACCCTTGCCATAAGTCTACCTTTGAGCATGAACCACATTCCTATCTAGTGACATAACAAGAGAACAATTGTTTCCAAATATTATTTTCTAAGCAATTTAAAATAATAACAATAATGTATCGACAAGGAACTAGTGAGACCCAAGGTGAAGACCAAGGAATCAACAAATCCCATTGATGTCATACCCTTATCTACCCCTCTTGGTCCTTCATCCTTCCTTCAAGGTTTGATGATCATGGGTTACTTTTAGTTTCCAGATGTAATTAGGTTTGCATCATTCCCATGGTGAGGACCTCTTATTAATGGAAATGATGGGATTAATGACGTGGTCTCAATATTGTGTGTAATTATTTCTTCAATAAATTAATAGCATGGAACATAATTCCAACAAGAAAGTTCATTTCTGCATATAAGAGACAACTTATTAATCAATAATTCAAAAATATAAAAATACTTCAAATGACTCAAAGAATTTGTCAAATTATAGAAGAAACAAAAAATATGAAGAAATGGAAAACATATGAAGAAACTAGAAAATCATAAGATATTATAAAATAAAAAAAAGAAAATACACACAAATTAATTCAAATGATCTCCTCCACAACTAAGTTTCAAGGAGGAGATGTAGAAAATGGAATTGGCTATAACAATGTTACAAATGTTCAAGGCATTAGTATCACTAGATTCATGGAATATGTTTATTTGTAGAATGATGATGAGGATTACCTTATGTGGGTTTGAAGGGTGGTAAATTTGTAAGACACCAAACCTATAAATTGCATGGACTACATAAGACAATTTCTAAAGAATTTGGAACTTAGTACATTATAGTACACAATTTGGGTTGTAGCAAGGGATATTATCTTAGTGCTAAAGATCTGGGCATTGAATTTTCATGTCAGGCCTTTTTTTGTTATAGATTTTGGACTTTATTGTGCATAAGAAGGGTTTCTTTTTTTGCTTATGATGAACTGCGATATTGTGTCCGTGATGGATCAACCATGCGATGTTAGATACCCGATATCGCGGCCCGTCTCCTTTCCTATAAATAAGAGGCGGCGCCCTTGGTTTCCACATTAGAAGTTAGTCCCTTAGCCAAAATCTTGCCATTTTTCCCCTCCAAAGTTAGAATTATTTCTACGTGCCTGCAATAGGAGTCATAGAGTGAATGGATCTTTATTCAAGCATTGTGTACTCGAGCACACTTTGTGTACGGCAATAAAGACGAACTTTATGATAAACCTTGCAACATATAGAATAGATTAATTAGTGTTAATTATTATTTAATTCTTTCTTAGTTGATTAATGATTTCTCTCACCCTATAACTATCTTAGTTAAATACATTCAGTACGACCACTTCAAGCATGTGTGTAGCGCTTGGTAACCCAGCAACGATTAGCGTTTGGTAATCCCAGCAGCGTTGCACTAGTTCAGGATGTGTACAACAAGTGGGAACAGATACTGGTGTTAGGAGTACTTAGAACTTAGTTAATGAATAGTTAAATTAGATTATTTTCTTAGTTATCTCTCTCTCCCCTCCTTACTAGCGCAAGATATAAAACACATAAAAGCCATAAAAATCATATGCCTCAAGCTTACTTAAACATACAACCATGACATACAAGTAAGTTTGGGAAGACAACGATTAATCAACCCGTTATTGTTCCAAAATTGCGCATAGGCACTTAGTCCTTGGAATTCGACTGGATCGTGTGTGAAACACTTGTATTCGTATGGTTGTGCGTAGGGGTACCTCGCCACTCATCATTGGCACTGTTGCCAAGGACTTAGTTGTTTGTGCGCTAAGTAGGACTTAGGAAATCATTCACATCATTGAAACGAACCCTTAGGGTTGATTAAGAAAAAGATAATAGTACATTGCACACTAAACAAGACACAATGTCTTCTTCTTCGCACAAAAGCACTTCACCACCTAGGACTAACACAAGGAGCAATCGGTGGTAGGATGCACATGATGTTGATCCACTAATCCCTCAACAGTTTTGTGTGGTATACATTCATCCCAATGAATATGTACCCGACTTCACCTTTATTCTCCACCAAGATGAACAACTGCGTTGGTGTGACTTGGAAAGTAACATAGTGTTACCTCCCGACCGTTTAGTCCCAAGTATGCTTCTTCATGCTCTTACACGAATAGGCATGCAACACTTACATGTAGAGTACATTGCATAGGACTATGATTCGAGAGACTATCGTCCCACTAAAGCGCAATGTCAAAGGGATTTGCAACAGGAGAGACACCATAAGTCGTTGAAGGAAAAATGGTCCAAGGATGCCCCTCATGTTTTAAGTGAAATTGAGGATGATGAACCTACCTTAGGTATTCACCCACATAACGATGCTCCTCCCCTTGACTTTGGCCAAGGGGTTGTATATTAGAGCCTTCATTTTACTATTCACAACCTAGGTGCTGATACCAATGGACACAAAGTATTCGAAAAAGGAACAAGGACACATGACAAAGGTGGGCATTTTGATTGCAATCGTGATCGAGGTAGAGACCACCGAAGAGAAGGCAGTAGACACTGTCATGGGGGCGGTTCTCCTTCTTCTTCATCTTCATCATCTCCTTCACCCTCTTCTTTTGTGTTCAGATGTAGCCATAGAGAAACAAATCATGAGGATAAGGGAAAACAAAGTGGAAGTCACAGATGAGACAACCAAGATAGAGGACGAGGGCACTCTAGGGAATCATGCCATAGAAGAAGGGAGACTAGACAGGCACCATAGACGCTATGAACAAGATGATCATGATGAACCCCTACTTGCTATGTGAAGCATGCTAGATATAACTGAGGCTATGAGAGTTCCAACAAGGCACCAAAAAGATAGTAGGATCAAGAGGTTAGACATGAATAACATCCCACGATTTGAAGGGGGACATAACGCTGATCCTCAAAATCACTTACAAGCATTTCATGATACGTGTGCCTTGCAAAAAATTGAAAATGAGTGGAAAAAACTTAAGTTGTTCCCACGGACACTAATAAAAGAAGCTAAAAGCTGGTACCAGTCCTTAGAACCGGAATCCATTCGCAGGTGGAGTACTATGTTAGAATTGTTCAATGATAAGTACCAAACGTACTCCTTGGTGTCTAACCTGCGAAAGCAAATCCAAGGATGGAAACAAGGAAGTCATGAACCCTTGGATGCTGCCATGGGCTACTATTATGCACTACTACATCATTGTCCTGGCCATGGTTATTCGCAGTGGGATCAACTACGCCATCTTGTAGATGGTCTTAGGCATGAAACAAGAAGAATCCATGGGACTTATGCCCAAGGGAGGTTATCTGAGCTTAGGTCCCATCAAATTCATAGGCTACTGGAGCAAGTTGCTAAGGAAGAAGGTGAGCTACAAAAAAGAGAGAGTGCGGAAGAATATAACTGAGATCCTTCCCTCCAAAAGAAGGGAGTAAGATTTTGTGAGGATGAGAAAGAATCACCACTTGAAGAGATGGTGAATAGGAAAACCTTGCCTATCCAAAAGTTAGCATTAAAAGTATCGACAAAGGTAGACCAAATGTGGGACTCATTAGATAGTAGGTTTCAAACTATGCTCAAAGTAGTAGAGGAGTCTAGGGAGCGAGGTAGTGATCGTGACAAAAGGAAAAAGAGAGAAGTAGAAAATGCACGTAACAAGGGTAAGGGTAAAGTTGCTATTATTGAAGAGGTTGTGGACTCAGATATAGATGATGATAGTGGATGCAAGATATGTCAATACCACCATCCTAAGGGATGTTGCCCTGTGATCTCACATCTATAGGAGTCTGGGGTGTATGCACTTAATCCACATTTGAACAAACAACAAACATCTCGATGGTTACCTTATCCCCAAGGTAACCTAAGATAGTTCTACCAACCTTTAACGTATTATCCAAGTGGAACTCCACCATAACCAATGGAGCAACATCAACAGTGGCAGCACCCACAATCATGGGGAATGGCACCACCAAGGCAACAATATCCTTACCGGCAACCTGACCCATATGGATATTACGTGCAACATCCAATCTCTCCACGTGACTTTGTTGGTCATGTTACTCTCCAACATCACTACCAAGCTCATGAGTACTATAGGACTCCCTCTCCTAGGAGGGATATTCCACAAGTATACCATCCTTCCAATTCAGTTGCATCTCTCCCACCAATAGCTCCATTACCACCTGCTCCAGCAATGCAAGGCGAACTCCCTACTCAGCCATAGCAATGCAATGCCACAAGGGTTGTTAATCCTCAACCTATTGTTGGTTCTAACAACCATATGAAGAAAAGATCTTTCTTCAAAACCAACATTCCAACTAAGCCTTTACAACCCCAAGTGGCTGAGTCTTTGGATGTCTTTGTATCAACTAAAGCTTCAGAGCCCCCTTCGAACTTAACATCACATTCAATGCATATGATCATGTTAACACATGTCGTTACTGATTGGATCAAAGTTGGCCACCTTCCTAGGAAATTCTCTGATCCTGGGAGTCCCCTAATATATCTACAAAGCGTTGGGAATGAGCCATGCAAAGATTTTTTGGATTTAGGTTCCGATGTCAACCTAATATCCTAAGAAATGTATAAGGCCTAGAACCTGCCCCCATTAAAAAAGAGCAATGTTCGTTTAGAGTTAGCCGACCAATCCATCACTGTCCCATTGGGATTAGTGGAGGACATTGTTACCACTTTTTGTGGATGGTCATATCTAGCTGACTTCTTAGTGATTCAAGTGAATAATAGTAAGGGGAACTTCTCGATCATAATGGGAAGGGCATGGCTAAGCACTATCAATGCATGCCTAGGTATCCGCAATCTTTCCCTAGAAATTTCTAAGGAAAATACTTTTGGAAAGATCAAGAAGAAAAAGGTTTCATGCATTGCATATAGTGACATAGGGTGCAACTGCATGCAGAGATTATGGGTTGTGCAAAGTTTAACATTGCATGCATGCAATTACTGTGCACAAACGATCAACATACAAAGGTGCCTGTATGTAGTAGCCACACAACAAGAAGACACCTAGTGGCTGATAGTTGATCAAGAAAGTAGCTTACTTATATGCATGAACTAACTGAGGGTTTGACTTGCGCTTACATAGATAGCATTGATGCATTAGAGTAAGTCCATCGCCAACTTCCCAGCCCTAACTTAGAAAACATCAATTGGGGGAAGTTGGAAATTCCTAAGAAATTTAAACAAGAGCCCCTAGAGCTAAAACCATTGCCAACTGGTATGGAATACACATTCCTTAAGAATGGAAAACCGATAATCATCAACGCGAGACTTGCTCCACAACAAAAAGAAAGTCTGCTAAAGGTAATAAACAAATGGTTAAAAGTTTTTGCCTAGTCATATCCGGAATTAACTAGAATAGATCCTAGGATATGCCAGCATAGGATTTACATTGACTCCTCCATGAAGCCTTGAAAACAACCACAGAGGCAATTGAACCCAAAGTTGAAGCAAGTAGTAAAAGAAGAAATTGAATAGCTTCTAAAGGCTAGGTTCATATACCCCATTGCTGATAGTGAATGGGTTAGCCCCTTAGTAATCGTGCCTAAAAAGGGAGGCAATCTAGGCTGCTAAACATGGCAACATTGAAGGTTCACTTTCTGCTACCATTTGTTGAACAAGTCTTAGACACAATCACAGGCCATTGCTATTATAGTTTTCTGGATGGCTATAGTGGATACAACGAAATACAAATGGCCCCAGAAGACTAAGCCAAAACTATGTTCACCAGTCTTTGGGAAACGTTTGCATACAAACAAATGCCGTTTGGCTTGTGCAATGCCCCTACCATGTTTCAACGCTTAGTTCTAAGCATATTCAAGTAGCAGATAGGAAATGGTGTGGAAGTTTTTATGGATGACTTCTTCACTTACGGAGAAATTTTTGATCAAGCCTTGGACCGATTAGAGCAAGTGCTGAAAAGTTGCGTAGAAACTAATTTAAGGCTCAACTGGCAAAAAAGCCATTTGATGGTCCAAGAAGGCATAGTACTTGGGCATAAAATTTCACATGCAGGGATAGAGGTAGACCCTGAGAAAATCAAAGTCATCCAAGGAATCACCTATCAACCAGAAATTGTCAAAGACATTCAGTCATTCCTTGGACACACTGGCTACTATAGGAGATTCATAGAGAACTTTTCAAATATTGCCAAACCATTGGTAGAGCTAATGAAAAAGGATGTACCTGTCGAGTGGACTAGGGAATGTGAACTAGCTTTCCAAACTTTGAAGTAGAAGCTGGTAGAAACACCCATTCTATAAGCTCCTAATTGGTCTAGGCCATTCCATGTCATGACTGATGCATCCAACTATGCCTTAGGATCTGTACTTACACAGTTAGATGACCAGAAACATCCTTATTACATCCACTATGCAAGTAGAAGTATAGTTGGTGCACAACTTAACTACACTACTACAGAAAAAGAATTAATGGCTATAGTGGTTGCACTAGAAAAATTTAGGCACTATTTATTAGGGGACAAAGTATTCATACACACAGATCATAGTGGAATCCGGTTCCTCATGAATAAGCCAATGGTGAGCCCTCATATTATACGATGGCTGATAATCCTACAAGAGTTTGATCTAATGATAATTGATCATAAAGGCACTGAGAACATAGTTGTTGATCATTTATCTTGGTTGCGCTGGGATAGTAAAGAAGATGAGTATCCAATTTTAGATCATTTCCCTGATGAGTTATTCTTTGTCGGTGTAGTGAATAACCAATCACCCATGAAGACAAACTGGTACAGTGGCATTCTTACCTATCTCCTTACCCAACAAACACCACAAGAGCTAGACCTTAAGAAGAAACAACAATTTCTTCACAGAGCCAAGTATTTTATGGAGATCAATGGACAACTTTACAAAGTATGTCTTGATGGCTTGGTTTGATGGTGTGTTTCTAATAAAGATCAACTGAAAGTTCTCCAAGATGCTCATGAGGGCCTTTGTGGGGGTCATTATGCGGGGAGACGAACGGGCATCAAGATCCTGCTTGTAGGGTATTATTGGCCTACCTTGTTTCGGGACACCCATCACTTCATCTAATCTTGTGAATGTTGTCAATGTGATGGGGGAGTGACTGCTAGAATGGAGGGTCCGCAACAATGGATTGAACCATTAGAATCCTTCGACATTTGGGGAATTGATTTCATGAGGCCCATTACACCAATGTCCAATGGAAAAGCTTACATCATAGTTGCTTTAGACTACTTAACAAAATGGGTTGAAGCAGCTGTTGTCAAAGATTGCACATCGTCTATAGCTGCATGATTTGTTCAACAACAAGTCGTTAATAGGTTTGGTGTGCCACGTGCACTTATCTCAGACAATGGAACACACTTCACAGGTGCAACTTTTTGAAAGTTAATGCAACGCTTAGGGGTTGAGCACAAATTGACTACACCATATCACCCTCAAGCAAACGGTCAAGCCAAGGTCACTAATAGGGAGATTACTAAGATACTAACTAGAACCATTAGCAAGTATAGGTGAGATTGGAGCACTAAATTGAATGATGCTCTTTGGGCATACCGCTCCACATGGAAACTCCCTATAGGCTACTCTCCCTATGAGTTAGTGTATGGAAAACTTCCAACACTCCCTATCCAAACTGAGCTCCATACGCTAGCCACGACATGTGACCTCAACCTTGACCTTGATCTAGAATAAAAACAAAGGTTGATGACTCTTAACTTGCTAGATGAGAACCGACTAGCCGCCCTATCATCTAATGAGTTGCATAAGGCATTTAATAAACAACGTCATGACCTGAAAATTAGGAAAGTTAAGTATCAACCCAGAGATAAGGTTCTCTACTAGAACCCCACACATGTGTCACAACGTACCAAATTTCAAATACTATGGGAAGGACCTTACATTATCTATATAGCTTTTCCTTCAGGAGCCATGACCATATATAAACCTGAGAGCCCAAATAAAATACTGTTAGTCAACGTGTAACAAACAAAACATTTCCATGGGTTTAGGACAACCAGAACATATCCTACCTTTGTAGGTGGGCAACCTTGCTCATTATTTTGGATCTCCTCCTTCCAACTTAGTCATGGGGGAGATGGCCACCTCTACTAATCATTGAAGGCCCTCAGTTCTTTCTAAATTTTTGTTTTACACATTTTGGTTTTGCACATTTATTTAATCTTCTTTGTTTTTGTTTTACATCATCATTCATATTTTTACCATTTATTTGTGTGATTTTTTTTTGTTCGTCACCCAATAAGTGTTCATGATGATGGTATGAATAATATGAGATCGATTGTTAATGTTTGGATTTCACCTTTGAAGGATGATGTTGATATTAAGGTATAGTTTTTTTTTATTAAACAGGTAATGAGTCCATGTCATTCATACATCCATAAAATCTTATGGTCTTCCTTGGCTTGGAGCTGTATAGTCCCTTTCTCTAATAAAACTATTAATGAATTGGTGGCTGGGTATTTCTCAAACTAAGGAAGGACTCAAGGGATGAAAAGGGTGTGACTTCAAAGGGATTTGATGCATTTGTGCTGGCTATTCTCTTGAGTGCTTGAATACTTTTTGCTTCGGTCNTTTGATGCATTTGTGCTGGCTATTCTCTTGAGTGCTTGAATACTTTTTGCTTCGGTATTTTGCCATTCTAACCATTCATCAAATCACTGGAAGTTGAGTACATAAAAATAAGTCTTTGCATGGTGTGGTTCTCACGCGAAAAACATAAAAAAAATAGTGAAAATTCTAAGCACACCCTTTACAAGACACAATAATGAAATTGGGGTAAACACACTAGTTATGGCACTGGAAAGACATGTTACCCATGCCTGAAGGTTCCCTCTAACTAAGGCCCTTTCTCGCATCCNATGTTACCCATGCCTGAAGGTTCCCTCTAACTAAGGCCCTTTCTCGCATCTTGGTTCTCCATCTCGATCTCCTCGAAATGGTGGTGACTTTTTGTAGAGGTATTCTTGTTGCTTCAAGGGGATGGGCTAGTCAAATGTGTTGATGCGAGGTCACTAAATGTGATTTGTTGAGCTTGGATTTGGAATGAGTTCTACTTGATCACATTAACCATGAAGCACATAAGGGACTTTACACAACCTTGTTCTTGGGTTTCCATTCCATTCTCTCCTCTCCATGTTTCTTTTCTATTTCTCACCTCATTGCTAGTTTTATCATTAGTCTGTACCTTGGTTGATGCATCAGTTTTCCTTGGTAATTTCTTGTGGGTAAGTTTTTAACTCTTTCTTCCCAATGACATTTCGAGAGCCTACGAACTCTTTGGGTTGTAGGTTTGTCAAGGCATAAAAGAAATGAGCCTACTTTGGGGAGGACCCACTGACATTCCTCTTTTATGCATTTGTTAACTTCTTTCCCTTAAAGCATTTCTTGCAATCAACAATTTTTGTTTCATCCCCATCCATGACATCCATTTTATTGGCGTTGTCATTGTTACTTTTTCTCCACATTTCTTATTCCTTATCTTTTTCCATCCTATCGCTATTGCAGGTTTGCTTTTAGTTATGGGGGCCATGGCACAATTTTTTTAATTTTTCCTAACCCCTACACCTTGGGTAGTCACCAGTGTTAAAACTCCAGAATTAGTATCTGCCATAACCACAACTCAACCAATGCACTTTACATCGAGGCAGGGTGTTAATTGCATTATGATTTATCCACCCACACTCATTTGTGACTATGTTGTGTGTGTAGATGGAAATCATACAACAATGGATTGGGCCTAGAGGACACACTTAGGATGGACCAGAACTGGAATGTTTACGAAAGGAGCAAGATTGGTGGCGTGACTATGGATAAACAATGGAAGGTGCAATCTTGGCATCGGCAACAACACGTCTCTTTTTTTCCTCTCTCTTTCCTTCTCTTCTAGCTACCAAATAAGGTTGGATGGTTTTTATGTATAGTGTTCACTTTTGTGGTCATGAACACTAATGCTGTCATGTATTGCATTGTTGATCCATTCATCGGGCACATTGAGTCTATCGCCCCGCTCCACTGTTAATGGTCATTTAGTTAATAATCCCATACCTTCCAATATTTTGTAAGGAACTCGAGGATGAGTTTTCATTTAGTCATAGGGGTATGATGAACCGCAATATCGCATCTGTGATATCAGATCAACCATGTGATGTCGGATACCCGATATCATGGCCCATCTCCTTGCCTATAAATAAGAGGTGGCGCCCTTGGTTTCCACATTAGAAGTTAGTCCCTTAGCCAAACTCTTGCCATTTTTCCCTCCAGAGTTAGAATTATTTCTGCGTGCCTGCAATAGGAGTCATAGAGTGAACGGATCTTTATTCGAGCATTGTGTACCTGAGCACACTTTGTGTATGGCAATAAATACGAACTTTTTGATAAACCTTGCAATATACAGAATAGATTAATTAGTGTTAATTATTATTTAATGCTTTCTTAGTTGATTAATGATTTCTCTCACCCTACAACTCTCTTAGTTAAATACATTTAGTACGACCGCTTCGAGCATGCATGTAGCACTTGGTAACCCAGCAACGATTAGCGTTTGGTAATCTTAGTAGCGTTACATTGGTTTAGGATGTGTACGGCAAGTGGGAACGGATACTGGTGTTAGGAGTACTTAGAATTTAGTTAATTAATAGTTAAATTAGATTAGTTACTTGGTTATCTCTCTTTCCCCTCCTTACTAGCGCAAGATAGAAAACACATAAAAGCCATAAAAATCATATGCCTCAAGCTTACTTAACCATACAACCGTGACATACAAGCAAGTTTGGAAAGACAACGATTAATCAACCCGTTATTGTTCCAAAATGGCGCATAGGCACTTAGTCCTTGGAATTTGACCGGATCATGCGTGAAACGCTTGTATTCGTATGGTTGAGCGTAGGGGTACCTCGCCGCTCATCAACTTAGCATGTTTAGGTTGATTAGTCTCTCTCATTATGCTAAGGTAAGGTCCATGTCTAAGTCATATGTGATATTGAGTGTACATAATTCAGCTTGTATGGCAACCTATGTAGTTTTCTGTACATTAGTTCTTATGGAGAAAACTAATAAGAAGCTTCCACATAGAGCTATAAGCCCAAAGAGAAACATTAAGTTTGGCGCTCTAATCTTTCTTTTATTTACTAATAGTACGCATTAATATTCTAGTTATCTTCTAATTGGTGACTTTAACTTATCCATTAGCTTGAGGATAATATGGTGTGTAATGAGTAGCGAGTAGACCCTACACCCAACCATATGAATCACTAAGCATTCACATGCAATTCAATTGAATGTTGTGGACTTATAGCCTTCTAACTACACTGGTCTCTAAGAAGTGAAACTAACCATTACAATTGTTATCTTCCCAATTACAGTTGTGAAATGCAAAGGTACGGTTAAGTGCAACTAAGGCATATGATTTTTATAAATTTTTATGTTTTATGTTCTAAGTCGCCTAGGAATAAAGAATGATGAATAAATTAATTTAATTGCTAATTTAATCTGACTAGCTAACATTTAACTAATCCTAACATAAGCATCTATTCCCACTTGCCGTACACATCCTGAACACGTTTAACACTACTAGGTTACCAAACGTTAAGCATTACTGGGATTATCAAGTGCCAAGCGTATGCTTGAAGTGGTCATACTTATGTGCTTAATTAATTGCTATTTAATTTAGCTTAGCTTAGCTTAGCTTAATTAATTACTTAAAACATTAAAGGAAATTGCTTAAAATATTAAGTGCATAAAGAAAATAATTAATCTATTTCAAAGTGCTACAAGGTTTATCAGAAAGCTCATCTTCATTGCTGCACACACTATCGTGCTAAGGTACAATAGTGTTCAAATAAAGAACCATACACTCTTTGACTTCTATTGCCAATGCTTAGAAAAATATTCTAATTTTTGAATGACAAAACTACAAGAGCTTCACTACAACTATGAGAGTTATTGATATAAATGTGGCTGGTGAGCACATATTTATAGGTAAAAAAGGGAGCCTTGATGATGGGTATGTGTCAATGGGTCAAACCCTATGTTAATAGGATCATGTTAACAGGGTTGCATCAATGGGATGCTATTAATGCATCCAACCAAACAACTCATTAGTGTGGTCAACTTATGTTCTATTCCCAATTGTTGCATCAATTTCTTGAAAGTTAGCCTTGTAAAGTGAGTCCTATTGTCAAATATAAGTGCATAAGGCACATAAAACTTATTTACCACATGCTGCTCAAATAATTTAGTAGTAATTCTTGTAACACAAATATTTATCACAACTACTTTGGCCCACTTTGTGCAATAATACATATTCAGAATAATGTATAATTTATCATTCGAATAAGGCATGATAAGATCCAAAAGTCAATTTCCTAAAGGCTAAAAGGCTCTAGTGGTTCTATCCACTATTATGGTTCCTTAAACCTTGTTGATATTCTATCATCACACATTGCATAAGATGGTTGGCCAAAAGTAACCAACCATGATAATATTTATGACTATTTTCCTACTTGTGTAGTGACCACCACATGATCCTTTGTGTGCATCCTAGAGAACTCTCAACTAGTTCTTCTATAGTACATACTAATGCACCAAGCCTTTAACATAGATTTTATAGAGGATTTTGTCTATCTCCATGAAGTATTTTAATTAGTGTAGGAGCTACTAGATCCTATGTTTATCCCATTCATACATAAGATGATCAATGAATCAAGGATTGGTTGCTAATCAAGAAACCAAGATAGCCTTAGTGAATAGGGGTTTATCTAGGAATTGATTTGATAAAGGCTCTTCATCAGTCTTGTTGTCACATCAAAGTTTTGATAAATAATGTGCAACAACATTCTTAAACCCCTGTTGGCTTATCATTGTAATATTAAACTCTTGTAAGATCACTAGCCACCAAATGATTAGAGGGCTCACCTTTGGCTTGTTCATCAAGAATTGGATATCCAAGGACATAGTGCTTGAACTTTTAAGAGCATATACCACCGTCTGTTATGGTGTAGTTTAGTTATGCATCAATAATGCTTCTTCTTACATAGTGAATGTAGTATGGATGCTTTTAACCATCCATCTATGTCATCATAACTTCCAAGACATAGTTGGATGCATCTGTTGTAATGCCAAATGACCCAAACCAATCATATGCTTGTAGAATTGGAGTTTCTATAAGTTTCTATTCGAGAAGCTCAAATGTCTTCTTGTAATCATTTGTTCAAAAAATGAGTGCATTCTTCTTTGTGAGCTCAACTAGTGATTTGGAAATCTTAAAAAAAAATTTCAATAAAGTGCCAATAATATCCTGTATGCCAAGGGAATAACCTCACATTCTTTACTATTTGAGGTTTTTGCATAATTATTTCATTTACCTTAATTTTTTTGGGATTCACTTCAATGCCTTTCTCTAAAATCATATGCTCCAAAATAATGCCTTCTTAAGCCATGTTGTGGATCTTTTGCTAGTTCAACTTCAAGTTTGTCTTCACATATGATGAGCAATGGAGTACCCAACACCCAATCATATGAGATATGAGTGTTCATGCATGATCTTGGTCAAATTTCATAAATAAGGTAGTTTGATTATGCAAGTCATTGGTTAAAGTTCGTGATCATTGTCTTGCCACGTGAGCTAGTAAATTCAATGCATATGGTTTAACTCACGATGACGTATACGATAGATGATGTTGTATGGGCCATAGTGCTCCTAGCTAATATGAAGGAAATGAAAAGTAAGTCTAAGTCTAAGTAATAGTAAACTAATCTAATCTAGCCTATGCTATGAGCAACCAGTCCTGATCTTTCATTTACACCTTGGACTTCATGCAACTACTACAGGAATTACCAAGTACCACACTACTAGGTGTACCAAGTGATAGCACTATTGGATTACCAAGTAGTTACACTTAAGTGCTCGAGATCAGTCGTACTCATTCTGCTTAATAACTGTAATGCTAAAGTGCATAGAAAGTAAATCAGTAGCTATGAAAAATAGTAAGCATTAAACTAAATGAAAGTAGAAATAAAACTAAGTGTTGTTGCAATGATGGAAAGTAATCTCAATCATTATTTCTGGTCATGCAATGTATCCAAGTACATCACACTTGAATAAAGACTTTGTACAATCACTTAACATCACACTGCAAGCCCACACTGCTAAGTATTGAAAGCTAAAATCATGAAAACAAATTGACAGAGTTCTCCTATTATGTTATCAAATCTATTGCAGATTCGTGCACCTAAGTGTTGCTTTTATAGGCTAGCACACACCTTGTGATATCATTTATACGATAACATATCATGAGATACAATATCGAATCTATGACATCATAGATACAATATCATAACTACGATATCATTATGATGAATTTTTTAACTTTATTAACACACCTCATTGACACTTATTTTAGTTGATCCAGAATCTATTCAAATTTAGAGCCATAGGTGGAGAAGTCATCCATGAAGACTTCAATACCATTCCCAATTTGCTTTTGGAAGATGCTTAAGACCATATGTTAAAAGGTAGCAAGTACATTACATAAGCCAAATGACATATTCTTTATATGAAAAAGTCCCCTAGGGACACATGAATGCTATCTTAACTTAATTTTTTGGTGCAATTTGGATTTGGTTATATCCAATAACCATTTAAAAAGCTTTAATAATTATGGTTTGTAATTTTTCCAAGTGCCTAATCAAAAAATGATAATGAGAAATTGTCCTTGAATATTATCATGCTTAATAATAAAAAATTAATGCAAATTCACCTTTGGCATTCTTTCTTTAATAGAATTACCAATGAGTGTACCCACTAGTTATCCATAATAGGATAGATGAACCCAACCCTTAGGAGTTTCTCAAGTTTCTTCTTAACTACATGCTTTAGCTTTGGCAACCTATGTTGTGATTGACACTTGGGGCTTTACTATAAGATTCATGTATATGTGATGTTGGCATATGTGCAAATGAACTATCTTAATCTCATCATAGAACCATGCAAATGTTGAAAGCCATTTGTTTATAACTTCTAAAAACTTCCTCTTTTCTTATTTTGTTAATTCCTTATTAGTTATTAGTAGTTTTTCATTTTTAAGATAAACATATTCTAGCGATTTTGTTAATGTTTTAAGCTCCATTAGCTTGGGCACAAGTTCTTCTAGAATTTCTAACTTCCCTCAATCAACATCTTTCTCAACTTACACTTGCATCAATTGGGAGTGTTATTAATTCATTCCCTCCATCTAATCTAGCTTCTTAACATATAAGATAGTGATGAATCATGTTTTGTAGGGTTGTGTTATTGGATATCCAATATCAAGGCACAACCTCCGATGTTAGGGATTTGGTATTGCCCATTTTATGCTAGCCTATAAATACCACACTTGGGTGCATGGTTGGGACATAGATAAATAGATAGATTCATAGATTCTAATAGATTTCAAGTTTTGTTAGTTTCCAATGCATGCTCATAGTGTGATGTTAAGTGGTTGTACAACATCCTTATTCAAGTGTGACATACTTGGACACATTACATGTTTGACAATAAAGATCGAGATTACTCTCATCATTGTAGCATCCACTTAGCTTTATTATTGTTTTTAATTACTTAAATGCTTAATGTTTATCAATTATTGCTCTTTATCATTTTCTATCATTAAGCAGAATGAGTATGACTAATTGCGAGTGCTTAAGTGTAACTACTCGGTAACCCAATAGTGTTATCATTTGGTACACCTAGTAACGGTATGCTTGGTAATCCCAGTGGTAGTTGCACGAAGTCCAAGGCATGCATGGATGATTAGGAATAGATACTTATTGCACATAGGCTAGTTTAGACTGTACTTTCCATTGTTAATTAGCTTAAATAATTGATTTCTTTATTACCATTACGAGTAGCATAAGGCCAAAACAACATCAATTATCATATGCCTCACTTTGGACTAAATCATACGTGACAAAGCTACCACTAGTCCAAGTCGGAAGACAACAAACTACAATCAAGACATAATGATCTAGATGCCACAACTAGTCCCATCCATGGAATTCAATTAGATCGTGTGTGAATGCTTGTGATTCATATGGTTGGGCATCGGGGTACCTCACCTCTCAACATTGGCATTGTTGCCAAGGATGGTGCTAGTTATCTAGATTAGTTATATTATACATGATCACCGTAAACACATTAACAATTTACCTTTCAAAAAATATTAAATCACACACATCATACACCAACAACAATGTCTCTTTCACAAGGAAGTGATAATGTATTGTATGACAAAAACATTCATTGGAGAACTAATAAGATATATACTGAAGAAAATTGGAGTGACCAACCTCATGCGGGGATTCCATATGTTCATGAACACCCTAACTACACTCAAGAACTACATTCACCTAAGGCAAACAATCCTATAGAGGATGAAGTAAGCCCTAGATCAAGGAGGGCCTCAAGGCCTAGGACCTCCTCAAAACCTAGAAAAGATAAATCAAGGGACCATGGGGAACACCATAGAAGTTATGGCAATCCTCCCAGTTCCTCATCTTCCTCTTCCTCTTCAATGTCTAGTTCTAACAAAGATGAACATAGGTATAGAGACAAAGCTTTACTATGGGGTCAAAATAAAAATAGAAATCGAAACCATGGGAAAAATCAAATACATCAAAATGAACATAGACAAAATCGTCATAATTAGATTAATAGAAACAGAAATTTTTACCATGACATGTTTGATGACGATGAACCCTTGTTGGCCACTAAGAGCATGATGTAGATCACATAGGTAGCTAAAATACCCCACAAGCATTACAAGGAAAGTCACATTAAAAGGCTTGATATGAATAATATCCCTAAATTTGAAGGAGGCTATGATTCTAATCCACAAGATCATTTACAAGCCTTCCATGATGCCTATGTCTTACAAAACATTGAAAGTGGGTTGAAAAGGCTTAAGCTCTTCCCTAGGATACTAATAGATAAAGCCAAAGTGTGGTATAGATCATTAGAGCCAAATTTAATTCATCAGTGGTCCATAATGTTTGAACTTTTCAATGAAAAATACCAAACCTACCCAAGGGTGTCCCACTTAAGGAACCAAATCCAAGAATGGAAACAAGAACAACATGAACAACATGAACCCTTGGATATGACCCTAGATAGATGTTATTCTCTACTAAATAGATGCCTAGGTCATGGTTTCTCTCAAAAAGAGCAACTTGTCCACATCATAGATGGGCTTCATAGTCAAATGAGAGAGACCCTTAGGATGTATGCTCAAGGTCAATTATACGAACTAGGAACCCATCAGATCCAAAAGGTAATCGACTGTGTGGAAAAAGAAGAAGGAGAGCTATTTAAATGGGAGAATGTTCAGAAATATCACTAGGACCCAACTCATAAAAAAAAGAAGGTCCACATCTATGATAAGAACAAAGAGGCAAATCTCGATGAGGTGATTTCACAACAAACCTTGTCAATACAAAAGTCTATCAATGAGCTTGAAGCAAGATTAGACAAGATGTTGGAATGGATAAATGAGAAAGTTATAACTTTTGTAGAAACTGTAAAGGAGAGAGTAACACAAAATGAATTAAGTGATCATAGTAAAAGGAGGAAAAAGAACTAAGAAATATCTATGAACACTTATCGAAAAATAGGGAAAATGGTTGTAGAAGTTGAGGCTATAAACTTAACCACAGAAGAAGAAGATGGATGTGACATCTAGATATATGATCATCTAAAGGGTTATTGCCTAGTCATGTTACATCTACATAAGTATTGGGCTTTTGCACTGAATCCCAAGTTCATACAAAAGCAGATGCCTAGGAAATTACCTTTCTTACAAGGTAATTATAGATAATCCTACAACCAACTATAGTATCCTAGTGGGACTCCTTATTAGCCTCAAAACTACTATCATCTAACGTAGTGGAAAAACCCACAGTTGTGGGAAAGGCCATCGTCAAACCAGCCCTACCCTTATTACTAGCTGAAACCATATAGATATTATGTTCAACAACCTATTTCCCCAACTAGTTCTACTTCCTCTACTTCAAATTGCTATTACCTCTCTCTCGAATATTATCGATCTACGACATCTTTTGAAGGCTTACTATCTCACACCTTTCACCCTCCGTCATATCCTCAATATTCTCATATTCCTTTCCATCACATACCATAGTCAGCAACATAGGAAGTTTCACCACCACAACATCAATAAAAGAATGCCACTTGTGTTATGAACATACATAGACATGATAATGCCAGGAGGTCCCTGCTAGAATCTTGGAAACACCCTTTCTTTAGGATAGCTCCCATGTGCAAGAGGAATGCTCATGGACCTACTAACTCATCCAAATCAGCACACTGCCAATCAAGTGCAACATCCTTCCTTTCACAACCAATGTCCTCCAATCCTACACAAATGCCAACACCCATCATTACTCCAAGACCTACTAGAAACAATGAACTTAGCATCATGGAGAGAGAAATGAATCCATGCATACCTAATCATGACAAAGGGTGTAGTTGTGGGTTAAACATCCGCAAAGTTCACACAACTCATACTTTGACTCATTGTACATTTAACAACCAAGTGTGTGAGCAACAACCTGTCTATGTAGCTGCCACTAAACTAGAAGATACCTAGTGGCTTGAAAATGAAAGTTTAACACTATTTTACAAATGCATGGAGCTTGCTAGTCCACTTATTAATTCTTTTCATGATCAAATGCTCAATCATGGGGGAGATGCCCCATCCTAAAATCATGGGGGAGATGCCCCATCCTAAGTATTTTTCTTCTTTTTATTTTTTATTTTACAATTTTTTGATCATTTTCTCATTTCTTGATACAAATTTATTCGATCCTTTTCAACTTTTTCCACATTTTTTTTTCATTTCCTTTGCCAATAATCTTGTTTGTGCAAAACAACATCATGTAGCCCATTGAGGTGAGGTTTTCTTTATGCTGTCAAAGTCATGAGGGACTGATTATCTAGATAGTAAGGCCACATCATCCATCCATCCATCTAATTAATAAGAGGTTCTTACCATGGTCATAATGATATTCTTTTTTTTTCATCATCAAACTAAGCATAAACTCATAATCATTGTCCTTGGATAGAAAAGTGAGGAACCCAGTGGGAATGTGAAGGGTGTGACATCAAGGAAATTTGTGGAATCTCTTTGATTACTTTTGTATGTTTTATCATGTAGCTAAGGTTGTAATTCTATCCTTGTAGATCTAATGAAAAATGGGAGCAAGAGTAAAATAAGTGCTACCTTACCATGTCACTAGAAAGACATGCTACCCATGCCTAAAGGGAGTCCTCTCGTATGGTTGACACAAATAAGAATAAAATAAAAAGAGCACTAAACAAATTTCTAAGGGTCCCACTGGACAAACATGTTACCCATGCCTAAAGGTTGGTGGCTTCTCAGAATTCATCAAAAAGAAAAAAAAAAGAGAAAAAGAGAAAGTGCCATGGAAAAATTCTCCCTTAGACAAAATGCCAAGTGATGCTACTCCTTGTAATGGGTGTAGTCTTATGGTTATCAATCAAAAAGATAAAATAATGCGATGTCGTTGGAATGTGGTTTGGACTTGGTTTGAATCTTGGAAAGAAGGGCTAATGATTACTTTAACCATTAATAACATACAAAGCTTTATTTTCCATGTTAAATGTCCTCATAAAATAAAATTTCAAGAACCTTGATATCGACTACCTAATATCAAGTGGGAGTCGATATTGGATACCTAATATCGTGTCCATAAAACTCTATAAATAGGATTCCTAGAATGCTCAAAAAATTTATTATCTTTAATTGAAGCTAGGAGAGTTTTTGCATTTTTGTCTCCCAACTAAGAGCTTTGCGCAACCAAATTCCACATATGATAGCTTGCTCCATACCACTTTGATTTTCATGGGTTTTTAACCTATTTGATCCCAGAGTGTTCAATTTAGTTGGGGAAGGGTGCTTATATGGAAAACTTGTGTTGATTTTTTGAAATTTTCTATCACCTAGAAGGTATTATAAGGGTAAGAATGTTAAAAACCTTAAGTATCTTAATGAATAATCAATTTTATCTATGCCACAACCTTTAATTATGTTGCAAAAGGAATCACAACCATCATTATAAGCCATACATCAGGGAAAAGAAGCCAATTGCAAAGGGTCATAAAAGAAGTTAACACTTTTTAGGCATTATTCTTAAAATTTTTCTAACTCTACAATCACGTGAGCTAAGAACTTAATGGAATTAATGTCATGGGTAAGGTATAAACCTATTGAAGATAAATGAAAAACAACTTAGTAACACTAAATCCTTGATTGATTGCAATGGCCCCAAAAAGAGGTGGACAAGAAGGACCTTCGCAAGTTGCAAGCAAATGCTCGAGAGGTGGCAAAGGTTGATTAGGAGAACAAGGCCCAACAATCGAGCATAAAGAATAGAAGGCCTAGTCATTTAGCATTCATCAAGAAGCTCCTGCTATAGGGAAGTTGGTCCAAGGGAAGGCTACAGAATCACAGGCTCTAGTGCAAGGAAAACACCTCACGTTATCCCAAGAATGCCTCCAATTCATCTAGGATTTGATCCATATTAACCACGGTCATCATGGAAATGCACTTCTAGCCATTCATGGCATTTGTCCTTGAGGTGGTCAGAACCCAGCTTTAAGCGTTGCCTCTATGGAATATTCTCTTTAAAAGTAGGGAATGGTACCTTAGTGAGATGTACCAATTTTGGCATAATAAGGAAGAAGGCACCACTATTAATGTTGGTGAAGTCTCTGTCTCTTTTTCAATCAAGGCCATTGTAGAGGCTTTGAACATACCTAATGTGAAGGCTAATGTAGTGCATCTATTCATAAGGTTTGATGTAGAAACCAGGAAGTTATGGCTAAAGTGGATGTATAACCAAAAAAAAAAAATATACAACAAGTTGAATTTGGAAGGGAGGATTTACTTCGAAATTAGCACATACAACCTCTTACCAACTAAAGGGCTCAACAGAATATCAACTTATGTGATCATAGGAAGTGCAATCTTGATGGGAAAATAGAATGTCAATCCTGCCCAATTGTACTTCATGGAAATTCAAAGGTGGTTTGAGGAAAGAAAGGCAGGGAAGCTGATACTTCTCTTCCCTTGCCTAATTAGAAAGCTGTGCAAGTGCACCAAAATCTTGGGTTACACCAATGATGTTTCTAGGAAGGCTTAGAATGCTTCTTTCTCTGAGTTGCTCAAACCAGCAACACTAAGGAAAGATCTTGGTGATGAATAAGAACAAGAATCAAAGAAGGAGCCGAAACAAGAACCTAAAAAGGAGCTTAAGCAAGAACCAGTGCAATGGCGAGAGCTACAAGATCCACCACCATCATCACAAGACTATAGGCCCATAATGAGCCATCTACAGAGAATAGTTGACACTCTTAGTTGGGAAAGTAGGGATGAATCAAACCTCTTTCAAGTCATCAATGATGCCTTGCAGCCTACAGTTTCTACTAATCCATTAAGGGGGCAAATTTCTTTACAATCAGGAGTAGACGCCTAGTGGTCATAGCATATCTTTAGAAATGTCGCATCTTTTCAAGTGGTGGTCAAAATGGGAGAAGGTGCCATAGTAGTGGTCATGTAGTGCCAAGATGTAGTAGGTGTAATAGAAGTTATCACAAATCACATTAAAAAATCCTTTAATGTGTCTATTGTTCCCCTAGTAGATTTGACCAAATCTAGAGATGTACAAATGTTAACTGGGAATTCAATGACTCCTGTGGCCCATGAGGATGTGCTTGAAAGATTGTTGCAGACTGGGTAAGTGATGATAACTTTGTTCAACATCATCGATGATGTAATTACAGTACAATTTGACCTCATTGCCACAAAACTGGTCATGGTAGAGACTAAGGTATAGCATGTAGAAGTAGAAGTCCATAGATTACAATAAGAGCTCGTTCCCCTGAGAACTGAAAGAAGGTATCATTCCCAATTTGTTGTGCCTAACCAATTGGAACAATTTTGAATAGAGCAACTAGGCCGATTGATTGAATAAGAATAAAGCTATTGAATAAGAAAAGGAGAAAGTAGTCTAGAATGCCTTAGCTACCAAAGCACAAGCATATGCCCACATGAAGGTACTAACCATTGCATAAGAGGAGAATAAGTAGCTTGCTACTAATAATGCCAAGTTGACCATTGTTAAGAAATAAAAAATTTTTTGGAAGAAAGCATCCATCAGTTGAGGGAGCAACTATTGAGGGTCAACCAAGATATAAGTAGATTGGCCAGAGAGAACCAAACCTTCTCAATGAAGGAGCTTCACATAATACACCAAAAATATACAATTGAGATAAGCGCATGGAAAAACAAGGCTAAGAGGCATGAGAAGCTGAAAGAGCACTTCCAAGACCAAATTAGCATGTATAAATAGATTAATGAAAAAGAAATACAGATGGCAAAGGCCACCATTAGTTCCATGTCAATGTAGAATCCTGACTGGCAGCTTGTCTTGGATAGCTATGCCTTGGTCCATTAGGTGGAAGTAAAGAATGAGGACCTGCAAATTGAAGATTTGAAAGAGTATATGACATTGGCTAATCTTCACTATGCTAACCTTACCATATTAATAGCAAGTCGGCCCAGAAATGAGTTGGAACAACAAGTAGTAGCCACTTATGTCTTGTATGAAAAAGAGTTTGCATATAAGAAAAATGCTCTACAAAAATTGCATGTGGAAAACTTAGAATTAGAAATAATTAAGGCTCATTAGCATGGGTAAAGAGATGTAGCCTTGAACCTAGCCAAGAGATTAAAAGCTTATCATGAACTAAAAGAGAATGCTAGAGCTTTGGAGAAGGAACAACAATAGTTTGCAGCATGGTATGTGAAAGCAAATCAAATGTTCCCATAGCTACTCTGTCTATGGGATGTACCACCTCTAGCACACATTGGCTCATTAGACCTTGATGGTACATGACCCAAGAATAGAGGAGCAAGAGCTGTAGGTGCTCTTGAATTGCTATAAATTCTAGAAGCCTGACAACAAGGGGAAGTGACTAATGGAAGAGCCACCACCTCCAAAAACTACATGAGCTTTCCCAATTTTTTTATTTTGTCATACTATGTCCATTTTTTGTAAAACACCACTATGACATGAAAGTTTCAATTTGTGTGCTTATTTAAGTTAGTCAATAATCCCATATCTTCCCAATATGTTGTAAAGAACTTGTTCCTCATTTTTTCTTAACTCAAGGATGAGTTTTCATTCAATCGTGGGGGTATGATGAGTCATGTTTTGCAGGGACCCGATATCATGACCGTAATATCAGGTATTCAATATGGAGGCTGTGATGTTGGGTATCTGATATTAGGGCACAACCTCTGATGTCGGGGATTCAATATCGCCCTTCTGTGCTAGCCTATAAATACCATACTTGGATGCACGATTGGGGCATACATATATAGATAGATTCATAGATTCTAATATATTTCAAGTTTTGTTATTTTCTAGTGCATGCTTGCAGTGTGATGTTAAGTGATTATATGACATCCTTATTCGAGTATGACATACTTGGACATGTTACATGTTCAACAATATAGATCAATATTACTCCCATCATTGTAGCATACACCTAGCTTTATTATTATTTTTAATTACTTAAATGCATATTATTTTCCTTATTTAATCTTCATCAATTATTGCTCTTTATTATTTTCTATCATTAAGAGGAATGAGTATGACTAATTGTGAGTGCTTAAGTGTAACTACTTGGGAATCCAATAGTGTTATCATTTGGTACACCTAGTAACAGTATGCTTGGTAATCCCAACGGTAGTTGCATAAAGTTTAAGGCATGTATGGATGATTAGGAACAAATACTTATTGCATGTAGACTAGTTTAGACTTTACTTTTCATTGTTAATTAGATTAAATAATTAATTTCTTTATTACCATTATGAGTAGCATAAGGCCAAAACAACATCAATTATCATATGTCTCACTTTGGACTAAACCATATGTGACAGAGCTACCACTAGTCCAAGTGGGAAGACAATGAATTGCAATCAAGACATAATGATCTAGATGCCACAACTAGTCCCATCAAAGGAATTTGACTGGATCATGTATGAACACTTGTGATTCGTATGGTTGGGCGTAGGGATACCTCATCACTCATCAAATAGTGAATACTTTTGTTAGTTCCATGCATATCATAGAATCATAACTTCCATCTACCATCAACAACTTAGTGCCTTCTTGATTTGTAGCTAATGTGTATAGGGACCTTTGGATATACACTTCTTCTTCACATGAGTTGCATATTGTCATAGTCCTTTGTTTAATTGTCTAAATTCTCTGCATGCAATGGCACCCTACACCACTATACACATTGCATGAAACTCTCTTCTTCTCAATTTTTCCATGCTCATTCTTCTTGAAAATTTCAAAGGACATGTTTTTATTCCAAGCTTGATGTCAATAGTACATAACCAAGCTCTTATAATGATAATAGAAAATTCCCCCTTGTAGTTGTTCACATGGATTACAAGGAAATTAGTAGGATATGACCATCCCCTAGTTCCAGTCATAATTTCCTCCTCCTATCCCAAGGAAATAATGATGGATTGATGATGAGTGATGGATTATCCAACACCTAATCATATGAGATACGAGTGTTGATGCACAATGCTAGTCAAATTTCGTAGGCAAGAAAATGTGATTATGAGAGTAGTTGGTTAGAGTTCATGATCGTTGTCTTCCCACATGAGTTAGTAAAGATGATGCGTATGGTTTTCCTCATGATGAGGTATATGATAGATGATGTTTTATTGGCCATAGTGCTCCTAAATAACATGAAGTGAATGTAGTAGTTTCTAAATCTAAGTGCCAGTGAACAAATCTAATCTAGCCTATATGATAAGCATTTGGTCTTGATCTTCTATCCATACTTTAGACTTCATGTAACTACTATTGGGATTATGAAGTACCACACTACTAGGTGTACCAAGTGATAGTATAGTTGGGCTACCAAGTAGCTACACTTAAGAGCTCAAGATCAGTCATACTCATTCTGCTTAACAACTATAATAAAGACTAAGTGATGCTGTAAAGATGTAGAGTTATGTTGATCTTTATTTCCAAACATGCAATGTGTCCAAGTACATCACACTTGAATAAAGACTTCATTCAATTATAAGACATCACATTGTAGGCATACACTACTAAGTGCTAAGTATTAAAACCAAGTAAACAAATTGATAGAGTTTAGCTACTATGGGATGAATACCTTTTTTGGATGGTGTGCCTAAGTGTTGTATTTATAGGCCTTCCACACATCAGCGATATCGAATATCCAACATCGTATCATGGGCTTCGATATTAGGGATCCAATATCAAATGCTTGATATTATAGCCTAAAAAACCATGATTTATCAAACCCCCATGATCAACTGAAAACTTGTCCTCAAGTTAAAACAAAATGAGTATAGAGTTCCTTACAAAATTTGGAGGTAGATTAACATGACATTGAATGCTATATGCATGACTCATAAATGCTGTAGTGGAGTTCACAAAAATGACACATATCATGATATGACAACTTTACAAAAAAAAGAACAAAACCTGGCAAAGCTTTATGTAGTCTTAAGTTGTTAAAGGTGGTGGTGGCTCTTCCATTGGTTGCTTTCCCTTATCATCAGGTTTCTAGAATTTATACTGGTTTAAAAGCACCTAAAGTTTTTCTTCTTTCATTTTGGAATCATGCATAGTCTATGCTAATGAAATAATGTTTGATGGAGTTGGCATGTCCCATGGGCATGGCAACTGTGAAAACATTTGATTGGCTTTCACATACTAGGCTACGAATTGCCCTTTTTCTTCCTCAAATACTTTGGCCTTTTCTCTTAATTCATGATAGTCTGATAGTCTTTTGGTCATGTTTTCTACTACATCTTTTTGCCCATGATAGCTAGCCTTAATGCTTCTAATTTTGAGTTTGCTACTTGGAGTTTTTGCAAAGCATCTTTTCATTTTGCAAACTTTTTCTCATATAAGGCATAGGCGGTTGCTACTTGCATTTCTAGCTTGTTTCTGAGCCTACTTGTCATTAACATGGCCAAATTAGCATAACAGAGGTTTGCTAATGCCATTTATTCTTTCAAGTCCTTTATCTGTAGGTCTTTATTTTTTACTTCCACTTAATACGTGTGGGTCATGTTGTCCAAGATGGGTTGCCAATCAGGATTTTATGCTACAATAAAATTGATTTTGGTGTTTGCAATCTGTATTTCTTTCTCATTTAGCTGCTTGTACATGCGCACTTAGTCTTGGAAGTGTTCTTTGAGCCTCTAATGCTTCTTTGCTTTATTTTTCCATTCGTTGATTTTAATTGCTAATTTCTATCTAATAGCACATACCTTCTCCATAAAGAGAGTTATGTTTTCTCTTGCAAGGTGGATCATATCCTTATTGACCCTCATCAGTTGCTCTCTCAACTAATGGATACTTTCTTCTAGAATGTTTTTCTACTTTTCTACTATGGTCAACCTCATGTTGTTAGCAGCAAGTTGTTTATTTTCTTCTTGTACAATGGTAAGTGTCATCACATGTGCATATGTCTGTGCTTTGGCTATAGAGGCATTCCATACCACTTTCTCCTTCTCATCTATCAATTGTTTGTTCTACTGAATCAATTTTTTCATCTACTTTATTTTAAATTGCTCAATTTAGTCAAGTGCAACAAATTGTGTGGGATCTCTCCTTTTAGCTCTTAGGGCTATCAACTCTTTTTGTAGTTTCAAAATATTTGTTTTTTCATGCTCTGTCCTTGTTTCTACCATGACTAATTTTCCTTTAGTGACAATCAATTTTGACTATGCTGTAATCACATCACTTGAAATGTCGAAGAGTGTTGTCATTACTTGCCTTTTCTGTAATAGTCGATCAAGTGCATCCTCATGATCTGCAGGATTCATTGAGGTTTTGGCTAGCCTCTATGCATCTATGATTTTAGTAAGTTCTATTGGTGGTACAATAGGTACATGAAATGACTCTTTAATGTGATTAGTAATCACCTCTGTTGCTTTGGCTACATCTTGGTGTTGCATTACCACTACTGTGGCTCCCTCTCCTATCTCTAGTACCACTTGGAATGATGCAGTGATCCTAGAGATCTGTTGTGACCATACCTCTTCTTCTAACTACAATGAAATCCGTTAACTTGCTGGATCAGATGAGACTATGGGTCTTGTGGCACTATCAATGACTTTGTACAAATTGGTCTCTTCTTTGGTTACCTAGCTGATTGTTTTTGTGATTTGCTATAGATGGATCATCGATAGTCGATAGTTTTGCGACGACGATGGCGCTAGAACTTATAGCTATTGCTACCCTTGTTATTGGTTGTTAGACCCTACTTGTTAATCTTGTCATTGCTCTTGGTCCTATTCTTTTTCTAGTTCTTGTTCATCACCTTGATCTTTCCTAGGTGGTGCTAGTTTGAACCACTTGGTGTATCAAGCATTTTGGGCTTCCTTAGGAACGTCATTAGTGTATCATAGGATTCTAGCTTGCTTACATAATTTCCTAATAAGGTAAGTGAATGGTAGTGTTAGCTTCCCTACCTTCCTTTCCTTAAATCACCACTAAATCTCCATGAAATAGAGTTATGTAAGGTTGACATTGTACTTGCCCATCAGAATTGCACTTCCTCTAGCCGCATAAGTTGATAATCGATTAAGTCCTTTTGTTGGGAATAGATGATAGGTGCCAATTTTAAAGTATATCCTATCCTCCAAAGTTAGTTTAATATAGCCTTTGTCTTCTTTGCCATCATTTTAGCCATAACTTTTTGGTTTTAGGATTAGATTTGGTGGATAGATATGCGAAGCTTGACTTGTCATTTAGTATATTGAGAGCTTCTACAATTGCCTTGATTGCGAATGAGACTAAAATTCCTTCAATATTGACTATAGTATCATCTTCCTTATTATGCCAAAACTGGTATGTTTTCCCAAGATATCATTCACCACTTTTTGAAAGAGTTGTCCATATTATTGGAGTTGCATACTAACTACTTCAAGAAAAAATGCCATGAATGGGCTAAAGTTCATTTCCACGATGACTATGGTCAATATGGATCTTTCTTGGATGCATTGGAGGTAGTCTTATGACAATGTAAGGTGTTATCCTTGCTCTTGTGATGCTATCTCTCCTTGGGCTGATTATCCTGTAGTAGGAGTTTCTTGATGAATGCTAAATGATTGGGCTTCGTGCTCCTCATGTCTTGGGTCTTGTCCTTTATTTTGGCCTCTTCCTTGGGCTCGTAGTCATTTGCTTGCTCCTTGTGAGGATCCTTCTTGTGCTCCTCCTCTTTTTGGGATCATCTACAATCATTAAGATTTCAAAAGTACTAAGTATTTCCATGTGTTCTTAATGTATTTATACCTTACTCATACCCTTAGTTTCATTAAGTTATTAGTTTATGATGATTGTAGAGTTAAAAGAATTCTCAAAAAGTTACCCCATAGGTGTTAGTATTCTTATAATTTCTCACAATTATTCATTTTGTCTTTATGTATGGCTTACGTATAATGATGATTATGGTTCCTTAGGAACATTATCTTAGTGTTTTGGCATTAGTAGAATTGATTTATTCTTAAAAATTTCAACTTCCTCTTCATACTTACCCTTGAAACACCGTAGAAATTGCGAATCGGCCTCAGGCGAAGATTCATGATTCGGGCGAAGGTTTGTGACAGAAATCCAGAAGACAGAGTAGGGCAAAGAGGTGCGCAGTATCAAGTCTCCAAGTTTCTTACAGATTTCAATCTTACTGTGTTTTCTTTCTTTATGCTACATTACACAACATAGCGTAGTGTCGCTCAGCGTAACTCTGTTTAACGTAGCCCAATAGCAGAAAGTAACTTACTTCAGCAATTTTGACGAATTTTAAAGTTTAAAACTTGTCGCATATTCTGCTAAGTCTTTTGTTCAAGACCGAGTTTATGCTCCATTACGCAGAGCAGCGTAACAAGCTTCAAGAAAAGCAAAGTCAGAGTCAAAGGAAGCGCGACAGATTGATTTCTTCTTTTTTTTTGCAGATTGGTCGCTTTACGCTCATTACGCTACACAGCGTAGACAAGCATAGTTTATTGTAAAGTTGACCATTTTTACGCTCTATTACGCTTTGTGGCGTGAATGAGCGTAAAACAGCTTGAATCAACTACTTCCATGCTCTATTACGCTCTGCCACGCATCTAAGCATAAACAAGTGTAATACAGTGTAAAGCCGGCTAAAGCAGTATCAGATATGCATCTGCTATCCACACGCACAATACGCTGATGAGTGTATTGTGCGTAATCATGAAGCAGCTTTAGTAGAAGTGGTTGACAGCGTACTTTGCCCCCCTTCTCCAAAATGTGACGCGACATGACCAATTTCAACATAAAGTTTACCAAGTCAACGGTATTTTGAAGGTTCGAGACACGTGTCATCAGGGCCGTGCCTTCTCCACATGTTGTCGAACTTATAAATACTCCAGTTGACGAAGAAACAAGGGCTGGCATCTTCGACTTTTGGCAGTTATCATCTTTAAGCAGAGACAGGAGACATCTTTGAGCATTGGTAGCAAGAGCGATCACTTCTTTTGGTGAAAATACAGTTCTCCCCATTAGTGATCATTGACAGCTTTGAGTAGAGACTACCGAAGGCAAAGGGAATAGATCAGAGATCGAGCGATCATTTGGTGCGGTTGGCAAGATCGATCGATCAGAAATAGTTGATCAATAGACATCAGGGCTTGACCTTCCTTGCATCCCATCTTTGGCTTACGAGGTAGACTGAGCTTCATTTTGTACTCCTTGTTGAATAGTTTTCTTATTATTTTATGTATGTTTTGCACAAGATAATCGAAGTTTTTCCATTGGAACTTTGTATACAATATACTCAGTTTTTCGGGTCAAACCGCAGATCTTGGGATTGCGCATTTTCTTAAATTNTGGGATTGCGCATTTTTCTTAAATTCGATTCTCCTTGTCGTGATAATGTTGTTATTATTGCAATTTATCTACATCGTTTTCTTCTCCTTTTGTGATTCATCGAATCAAATTGTTCCACGGAATATCTATAATATTCGTTGATTTACTGATTGAGTAAGTCCCTGTCTGATCAACAAGACCGTTCAGGGCACCGCGGATTCGTTTTCTCCAGCACGGCCCTTGCACGGATCCATGGTTAAGACTGTGTACATGGGTTTCGTTCGGTATTTTCCAGCGGTCGACGTTTTCCGTCGTTACAACCCTTAAAAATACCTTCTAGGCATTAGGATTTTTTGAGAAATTGGCTTACATTTTCTTCAGTAGTACCCCCCCCATGACTAAGTTGAACACTTCATGACCAAATGAGTTCAAAAAACACAAAAATCGAAGCAATCGTAATAAAGTTATGGCTTGGGAAAGCTAGAAGGTTAGAGCTCTTTTCCACAAAAGAAAATTGGAAAAATACCCCTTGTGTCAAATGAGAAAGAATGAAAATTTTTCTAAGTTCCACCAACATATATAGGTTTTGCAAAACTTGATATCGAGGATCCAATATTGGGGTGGATTTGATATTGGTGACCTAATATCGGAGCCTTAGAAAATTCATCTTTTAGAAGGGTTTGATTGGAAAAATTAATTCTTTTGGATGTTTGGAAGGTTTTAAGGTGGCTTAGAGGGTTTGGATGATGAAAATATGCATAATTTTATAAAAAATTTGTCATTTGAAGTTCATAGAGGAGGAATCTTAGGTGAGAAAAGTTCATAAGTTGGGTGAGAAGAGTAATGAATTCATATTTGTAGAATAGATATTTTGAAATGATATGGAAAGTGTTTATTGATGTCTGGAAGGTTCAAGATGATGTGGGATTTCTTGGCAAGTATAAGATACAATAAGTATACAGGTGGATCCTCCCCAAAGCAATCTTCAACCCTTATTGCCCTTATATAACCACATCTAAAAGTGTTCTTAGGTACTTAAGGAGTTAAATGTAACAAATACTAGCTTAGCAAAACACACATGTTAGCATCACCAAATTGGGAAAATAACTCTATGTTACACAAAATGATAAGTTATTATTATTCAAATAGTAAGATGAAATGGGCTTAGAATGGATTGCAAAAATTAGGACATGAGGTGTCCTACCATAGGCATAATGAATTCTTGTGTTTTATTAGTGGTTAAGGTAATCATTTGCCTTTCTATCCAAGATTCAAACCAAGTCTAGACTATATCTAGTGACATTGCATCATTTCATCTCTTGGAGTTACAATCGTAAGACTATTAATGTTACAAGGAGTATTGTCACTTGGTGTATTGTCCAAGGGAGAAATTTTATTCATGACACTTTATTTTTATTTTTACATTTTTGAGAAGTTGCCTACCTTCAAGCATGGGTAACATGTCTTTCTAGTGGGACCCCCAAGAATTTATTCTATGATCTTTTTATTATTTTTAAAATTTTGTGTCAACCTTTTTAAGGTAGCACTTATTTTACTCTTCAATTTTTATTAGATCTATAAGGATATAATACAACCTTAGTAACATGATAGAAATTCCTAATAATAACCCAAAAAGAATCCACAAATCTCCTTGATATGACACCCTTTTCTTTTCCTCTTGGTTCTTCACTTTTCTGTCCAACATAATGCTCACAAGTTTATTCTTAGTTATATGATGGAAAAGAATATCATTATGGCCATGGTAAGAACCTCATATTAATGGAATGGATGGATGGATGATGTGGTCTCACTATGCAAATAATTAGTCTCTTATGACTTGAGAAAATAGAGATATCTTCACTTTATTGGGCTACATCTTGCCTTTATTTGAATGTGTCTTATTTGTAATCAAAATTATTTACAAAGGGTTTAAAAATAAAGTATAAAAGAAATGGAAAAGATAGTAAAAATTATGAAAAAAAATATAAAGAATGAAAAATGTTAAAAGAATGAAAAATTAAAGATATGGAAAAGTATAAAAGAATAAGAAAATGTCAAAGAATATAAGAAGATTAAAGGAGTTGTAAAATAAAAAATGGAAAAATTAGTAAGGTACCTACTGTTTAAATGGACACACCCACAACTATTATGAAGATTAGGGAAATGGAAGATAGAACAAGTGGAAGATTGGTGAGTAGGTTGGGTAGACTTCTTTTGAATACTCATAATATAGTTTGACTTGTTGGATGTTGATAAGGATAAGCTTATGTGGTCTAGATGGATGATGAATATGTAGTGCACCAGATGGATAGGTAGCATGTACAATGTAGGGTCCCCCCCAAAGTGTCTGAAACATAGCCTTTTGGAGCAAATGATTTTGAATGTAATAAGGGACCTTGTTGCCTAGTTTTATAGTTACACTTCTTATCCATGAATCATGCCTTAGTTTGAAGTAATGCTTATGGACTTCACTACCCATGAGTGCTACTAGTTGATGCTCATCTAAAAGATTCAGATTCATTAAATGTTCCTTTTGGGCTAAACTCAAATCAAGGTCAAGTTCATTGGCAGTAGCTAAAGTGTGAAGCTTTGCCTAGATTGGGAGTGTTGGCAACTTGCCATAGACTGACTCATATGGTGTGTACCCTATAGGTAACTTCCAAGATATGCTATAGGCCCATAGAGCATCATTTAATTTCATACTCCAATCATGTCTAAAGCTACTACCCATCCTAGTGAGTATTCTAGTAATTTCACAGTTAGTGACTTTGGCTTAACCATTTGCTTGGGGATGATATGGTGTTGTTAATTTATGGATAACCCCAAGTTTTTGCATGAGTTTCTTAAAGGTACCATCAGTGAAGTAGGTCCCATTATCTGATATTAGCATTTTGGGTACTCCAAATTGATTCATCACATGTTGTTCAAAAAACTTGGTAGCTATTTTTGTTGTACAATCCTTCACTGCTGCTACATTTGTCACTTTATGCAATAATCCACAACCACAATAGTGTATTCTTTTCTATTTGACATCAATTGAATTAGCCCCATGAAATCAATTTTCTAATTATCAAAAGGCTCTAGTAGCTTTATCCAGTGTTGCAGCCTTTCATATCTGGCTGTAATTCCTCCATCCCTTTGGCAGTGTTCATAGGATTATACAAACATATGGGCATCTTTGAATAGTGTGGGCCAAAAGTAGCTCGCCATCACTAGTGTTAAGTGTCATTTTGCATCTTGCATAGTGGCCATCACATGGACCTTCATGGACATATTATAAAGCTCTTTGTTGGTTATGATCTAGTACACACCATCTAACTAGCCCACTTGCACAAATTTTGTACATGTTACCATTGATTTCTATGTATCATTTGGCTTTATGAAGGAATTGTGCTTGTTGTCTTCTACTCCATTCAATAGGAAGCTCTTGTGTTATGAGATAAGTTAGGTATTCAAGGGTCCATGGCTTCCCTAGTGAATCTATAGCCTTTACTATCTTAGTAAATAGGTCCTCATTTAGAAATTGATCTAACAAAGGTTCTATTCGGTTATTTGCATCCCATTTCAACCTTGATAAATGATTAGCTACAACATTTTCTATTCCTTTTTTATCAATCATTGTTATGTCAAACTCTTGGAGAATCCCAAGGCATTTTATCACTCTAGGACTAACCATTGGCTTATTTATTAAAAAATGAATGGCAATATGATTGATGTGGATATATATTTGGTAACTGAGCACATAATGTCTAAATTTTTCAAGCACATACATCATGACCATGAGCTCCTTTTTAGTGGTGGTGTAATTTAGTTATGCTCCAGTGATGCTCTTTCTAGCACAATGTATGTAATATGGTCTCTTTTGATCATCACGTTATGTTAGCATTGTGCCAAGTGCATAATTGGAAGCATTAATCATGATGTGAAAAGGCCTTGACCAATGTGAAGCTTGGAGGCTTGATGTCTTAGCTAAATTTTTCTTCAAGGCTTCAAGTGCCTTTTCATATGACTTAGTCCACTCAAAGGGTGCATCCTTCTTTATGCGTTCTACCAGTGGTTTGGCTATTTTTGAAAAGTTTTCAATAAATCTTCTATAGTATCCCATATGGTCCAAACATGATCTTACATATTTTACTGTCTATGGCCATTAAGTGATGTTTTGGATGACTTTCATTTTTTCGAGATCTATCTCTATACCCCTCTAGGAGATTTTGTGTCCTAGCACTATGCCTTCATGGACCATAAGATGACTCTTTTTTCAATTGAGCTTTAAATTGGTCTCAACACATCATTTAAGTACCTGCTCCTACTAGTCTAGTGCTTGTTTGAAATCTAGCCTATATGTGGAGAAATCATCCATAAAAACTTTGACACCATTACCTATTTACTTCTGGAAGAGACTTAAGACTAGCCTTTGGAAGGTTGCTGGTGCATTGCAAAGATCAAATGGCATTTGCCTATACACAAATGCTCCCCATGGACTAGTGAATGTGGTATTCTCTTGATATTTAGGTGTAATGAGGATTTGATTATACCCATTATACCCATATAAAATACTGTAATATTCATGTCTTGAAATTATATCCAAGACCTGATCAACAAATGATAGTGGGAAATGATCCTTAAATGTGGTTGAATTCAATAGCTAGAAGTCAATGTAGACGTGACATTTACCTTCCTTCTTTGGAACTATCACCAAAGGACTTACCCACTCACTATCCACAATTGGATAAATGAAGTCTACCTTTAGCAACTTTTCCAACTCTTGCTTGAATACCTTCTTTAGTTTAGGATTAAGCCTTCATTGAGGTTGATGGTTTGGTTTGATTGTAGGATTAGTATAGATTTAGTGTTGACAAATTCCTAGATCAATTCCTGCGATCTCATCATAAGACCACATAAATGCTATAGACCATCTATTGAGCACTTCTAGAAGTTTCCATTTTTGCTCTTTGTGTAGGTTAGCGTCGATAATTACCAACTTCTTATTGTTCAAAAATGCATATTCTAATGTTGTTAGTGGGCTTTTAATTCCAATGGTTTCGGTTCCATTATGTCTAGGATTTCCAAGTGCCCCTAGTTTGTTTGTTCCTCCTAATTATTCTAAGGATAAGAGTGTCTTTTCCTTAGATGTTCCAACTTATCTATTTATGCAATGTAGGTATTGACAATCCGTTCTTCTGGTTCCATGTACTTATCAAATTGAGTTTCTTCATTAGTAATTAGCCACTAGGTACCCTCTTGTTGGGTGGCTACTACATACAGAAGATTTTGCACACATCTTGTTTCTACACATTGATTGCATGCCTTAGTCTCTTTTTGTTTAATAGCTCAAATTCTTTGCATGCAATTGCAGCTTTGATCACTATATGCAATACATTGAATGCTTCATCGGTGTATGATTCTGGTGTTGTCTTCCTTGGAAATTTCCAAGGATAAATCACAAATTCCAAGCTTAGCATCCATGATGCTAAGCAAAGCTCTTCCCATGATAATTGGAAATTCTCCCTTGTTTTTCCCCATGTGAATAACTAGAAAATCGGTAGGATAGGACTAGCCACTGATAGTGGTAATCACATCATCCACTTGTCCAAGTGGAATTGTGATTGATTACTCTATAAGCTCTAAACAAATGTTACTTTTCTTTAGTGGTTGGAGGTTCCAGGTCTAGTACATGTCTTGAGATATCAGATTTACTCTAGACCCAGAATCTAATAGAGCTTTGCATGGTTTTTGTATTGCTATATGGAGATAAATCAAGGGACTTCTTAGATTAGTTTTTTTTATGTGAGAGAGCCCTTACCTTGATCCAATAGGTTACTGTTTGTGTAAGCATAATAGTTATGACATTTGAACCTCATGAAGTCAGAAACTTACTACATTGAGAAGGACTTAATGTGGATGGAGTGGAATTAGATGTGTTCCCCATCCACTGAGTCTTTTTGGACTCGTTCTAAAAAATGGTCAATTCCTGGGTTTAGACTCATAAGTAACCTTTCCTTCATGCATATTGACTATCCTTATAGCATTCTTTGGTTTTTGTTGTGATGGCAAGTCCCCTTGCATGACAGGAGGTGGCATTGATGGCATAGGATTTAAATGTTGAGTAGAAGGTCCAGTTATCGGTGGATGAACATATGAGTTGGGATCAATCCTTGGTGGCCTCAATTTATGATATTCTATTGAATAGTAATGTGGAGCTTGAGAAGTGACATGATTAGGCAATACTAGATGTTGGATGAAATATCCATATGGGTTTGGCTATTAGTATGGATATTGTTGGTGTGGTGGTGATGTAGCCCATGATTGAGGTTGCTGCTACTATTGATAATATTGCTCCTGCAATTGAGGTAAAGCTTCACTAGGATAGTATGTTGGTTAAAGGTTTTGGTGATATTTACCTTAAGGATAAGGTAACCATGTGGGCATCTATTTTTGAATAAATTTTGGGTTTAGTGCATATGCCCTTGTTTCTTGCATATGTATGATGATTGCACAACATCCCTTAGGATGTTCGTACTAACTGATGAGTCATGAATTTGCTGGCTGTGATATCGCAGCTATGATATCACAGCCCTATTGTATCAGTCACCGTGATATCACAGCCCTATTGTATCAGTAGTTGCGATATCGCGTACATGATATCGCAGTGCGCCGCCATATTTATAAATAATAGGCGACTCTCCCTTGTTTCTTATCCTAGAATAGAAGTAGCGAAGCTCTGGCAGTTTGATCCCTTCAGAGTTAGATTTTTTTTCCCGTGTCTGCCCGCAGTGTGGTGAATGTAATTGTACGGTATCTTTATTCGAGTGTGCCGTACTTGGACACGCACATGACCAGCAATAAAGATCGAGATTACTTCATCATTGTAGCATTCACTTTGTTATTTATTTATTTGTTTATTTATTTAATGTTATTTACTATTTTCTCTCTCACCCTTAAACTCCTAGAACACGGAACGAGTATGACTTGATTACGAGCATTTAAGTGTGACTTGCTTTCATATCCACAACTCGCTTGCTGGTACTCTGATTTTCATTCCGTTTGAACCTACTTGAACCCGGAGTGTTCAGCTTAGTCGTGGGGGAGGGGCACATGCTGAATAGTGCATAAATTTTTTGAAATTCATCATTGCCCGAAGGACATCTTTAAGGATAATTAGTTCTAAAATTAAGAGTAGAATGTGTCAAAAATAATTTCATCCCCTTAGCTATACCAGAAAATTAAATTTGGAAACCACCTAAGCAAAGAGGACTCAACA
>MNCI01016898.1:129833-176479 GCA_015680685.1 Gnetum montanum | reverse complement strand
AGGTCATACTTCAACACCATCAAATCCCAAGACCTGGAGCACAAGAAAAGGGAAAGACACCAATGGAGAAGCCACTGCCACCAGGAACTACATGAGTTCCACCATTTTGTAATCATAAGATTTTCTTTTGTGTTGTGTCTCACTCCACACCTAGTCAGTCAATAATCCCATACCTATCCACTGTGTAATCAATGGCGGTTGTTCTCACTTTAACTCGAGGATGAGTTTTCATTCAGTCATGGGGGTATGATGAGTCATCAATTTTCTGGCTGTGATATCACTGCCGTGATATCGCAGCCATGATATCACGGCCCTGTTGTATCAGTCGCTGTGATATCACAGCCTTGTTGTATCAGTAGCCGCGATATCGCATGGGCCGCGATATCGCTTCTTCCCCTGCGATATTGCAGCGTGTCGCCATATCTGTAAATAAGAGGTGGCCCTTCCTTGTTTCTTATCCCAGAATAGAAGTAGCGAAGCTCTGGCAGTTTGATCCCTCTAGAGTTAGATTTTTTTCCTGTGTCTGCCCGCAGTGTGGTGAATGTAATTGTACAGTGTCTTTATTCGAGTGTGTCATACTTGGACACGCACATGACCAGCAATAAAGATCGAGATTACTTCATCATTGCAGCATTCACTTTGTTATTTATTTATTTGTTTATTTATTTAATGTTATTTACTATTTTCTCTCTCACCCTTAAACTCCTAGAACGTGGAACGAGTACGACTTGATTACGAGCATTTGAGTGTGACTGCTTGGTAGCCTAGTGGTGTAGCTAGGATCTACGCTTGGTAACCCAGTGGCGTATCTGGGATTTGCGCTTGGTAATCCTAGTGGTGTACCTAGGATCTATGCTTGGTAGTCCTAGTGGTAGTCATGCATGAGGTCCAAGATGTGTACGGTTGATCAAGGAATCGATTGCTCATCGCACTTAGGCTAGATTAGATTTTCTTATCCTTTTCCTCCTAGCTTAGATTAGTTAATTATTACTTTCCATTACCTTCAAGAGTAGCATTAGGATTAGGAACACATCATACACCTCATCCTAGACTAAAGCATATGTGACAAATATAACACTAGTCCAGGTGGGAAGACAGCGAACTGTGACCTAAGGATAACTATCTAGGTGCCACAACTAGTCCATCTGCGGAGTTCAATCGGATCGTGCATACACACTCGTATTTGTATGGTTGAGTGTAGGGGTACCTAGCCACTCATCACTAACACATACTACAACCTTCATCATCTACAGAGGTAGTATTTAAGATCTCAACTATTGAAGCAACTTTACCTTTACATCCAAGTTCTCTCTCTTTTCTTTTGTCTTTACATCTTGTGAAGGTCGGCTCTACTCTTTCCTCCACAATATTTAATGCGATTGTACATCTTCATCAGCTGAATCCCACATTTTTGCTACCTATGTGGTTACGTTAGCAACAAATTTTTGGATTGGTAGCATGTCTTTTCAGATGACCTAGTCCAAGGTTTCTTCCTCTTAGGTATCACACACTTGTGCATCTCTCTTTTGGATTAATGGATCTCTATTGTATTCTTCAGCTGATTCCCTCTTTCTAAGTTCTCCTTCTTCTTTGGTCACTTGGTCAATAACTCTTTGAATCTAATGGCCGGTTAGTTCTGATAATCTTCCATAGGCATAAACCCCATGGAACTCTCTTGTCTTGCTTCTTAGCTCATCTATGATGTGCCTAAGCTATTCCTTTGATGAAAATATTTAGCCTAGACATCTGTGTAATAGTGAATAATATCTACTCATTGTTGCATCAAGGGTCTCATGAGTTCCTTATTTTCAATTCTAGATTTGTTTTTTAGATTTGACACTCATGAATAGGTCTAATATTTATCATTAAAGATTTCAAGCATGGTACTCTAGCATATAATGAATTTAGGTTCTAATGACCTGTACCAGCTTTTTGCTTCCTTCAAATGTGCTCTAGGAAACAGTTTCAATTTCTAACAATCACTCCCTATGTTTTGAAGGACATAGACATTGTGGAATGCTCGAAGGTGATGCTGGGGATCAGATAGCCACCTTCAAATCATGGCATATTGTTCATGTCTAGCCATTTAATTCAACTATCTCTTACGTGCCTAGTTAGTATGTAGATAGCTTCCTTAATATTTATCATACTTCAGGTTGCCATAAGGTTCATCATCGTGGTCAATTTTGTATGCTCTATTGTAGTGGTAACCTCTTCTATGCTCATGTATCTGTTGATCCTCTCTTCTATTTCTTCTTATCCTTCTTTCATGCTATTCATCTTCTAAATCAGAGTACCTTGAATATCTATCATGATGACCATAAGTTTGCCTTTCAGCCCTATGAGAGTCTCAGTACTTGTGCATTCTCATGTCAGAGTCCTCTAAAATCATGATGAGGCAGATGAGGTGGCAAGAGAACGGTGTTGGCTAGTTCTTTTTTCATGGGTATTATATGTCTATTTGTAAGATTTAATAGGATCCCTTGGCCTAGAGTCTTGCTTGTATCTTGAGTCAGTAGCCTCCCTCTTGTGTATCTCTACTAGAGCAGAATGAAGTTAGGCTTTGACAGGTTCCTCTAATATGATGATAGGTGTCTTTTAAGGCTCTTCATGGTTCTAGTGGAGCTGTTCTGAAATGAATTGATTAGCGTCAAGTTCTTCTATGATAATAGAAATGTTGGTCTGCTTCCCTTTCCTTTGTATATGTTTAGTCTCCATGGTAGTATCTCTTCTCATTTGTTCCTTGGTGGGTTCATAGGATCTGGTCATGTGTTGAGTCACATGATACCCTTCCTGAATATGGTCCAAATGCATTTTCTTGGAGCACTTTGTAACATGGTTAATGTTGCACATTCTGGAGGTTGAACTATGTTTCCTTGCATGTCTCTTCATCTTATTTGCTTGTCCTGATGAAAGATGAAAGTAAAATATAGATGGTATTGATTAGTGTTAGCATAAGTGATTCATGTTTGCATTGGCATCCCCCATTCCTCTTCATCAAAAATTTTATCACTACTTCTTCTTATCTCCTTGGCAAGTGATGGTTGGTGATTATGTGAATCCATATTATAATTTTTAGATAGTTTGAGTTAAAATTATGCTTTACTTATGTTTTTTGGGTTTGACTTNATGAACTTTGAAAAATTAATTACTTAGCATAACATTGACTTGTCCTTGANTGAAAAATCAATTACTTAGCATAACATTGACTTGTCCTTGGCAACGGTGACTATGATGAGCAGTGGAGTATTCAACACCCAACCATATGAGATATGAGTGTTCATGCATGATCCTAGTCAAATTTTGTGGATAAGGCAATGTGATTATGTGAGTAATTGGCTAGAGTTCATGATTATTATCTTCCCATGTGAGTTAGTAAAGATAATGTGTATGGTTTAACTCATAATGAGGTATATGATAGATGATGTTGTATTGGCCATAGTGCTTTTAGCTAACATGAAGTAAATGTAGTAGTTTCTAAATCCAAGTGCTAGTAAACAAATCTAATCTAGCCTATGCAATGAGCATATGGTCCTAACCTTCCATTCACACCTTGAACTTCATGTAACTACTACTAGGATTACCAAATACCACACTACTGGGTGTACCAAGTGACAGTACTACTAGGTTACCAAGTAGCTACACTTAACTGCTTGAGACCAATCATACTCATTCTACTTAGCAATAGTAATTATAAAATGCATTGAAAGCAAATCATTAGCTAATGAAAATAGTAAACATTAAGCTAAGTGAAAAAAATAAAGACTGAATGATGCTAAAATGATGTAGAGTAATCTCGATCTTTATTTCTAGGCATGCAGTGTGTCCAAGTACATCACACTCTAATAAAGACTCTGTTCAACTACAAGACATCACACTGTAGGCATACACTACTAAGTGCTAAGTACTTAAATCAAGTAAACAAACTGACAGAGTTTAGCTACTATGGGATGAATACCTTTTTGGATGGGGCACCTAAGTGTTGTATTTATAGGGCTTCCACACATCAGTGATATTGGATATCTGACATTGTATCATGAGCTTCGATATCAAGGATCTGATATCATAGCTCTAATATCAAATGCTTCATATTGTAGCCTATGAAACCATGATTTATTAATTGGTCAGCAAGCACAAGAATGATGTTGCACTTGTTGAGTGATGCCATGTTCTAGACTTTGTACATTTCTTGAGAGATGAAATTTATCCCAAAACCCAAGTCCAATAGATCTTTACATGGTGGATATCCTACAATGTGTAAATAAATGAGGGGCTTCCAAGATTAGTTCTTTTAGAGGGAAGGTTACTTACCTTGATATAATTAGTTATTGCATGGATCAAAATGATAGTTTATATATTGTTATTTTAGTTTGAAGGAACATTTTGAGAGATATGAAAGGTGGTTGGATTGGGATCCATAGTCAAAAATGCTTAATAAATCTAAATAGTTTAGCAAGTTTAAAGAAAGAATGTTTTTGAGGCTTGTGATTGAAACCTCTTGAAATGTCATCCACCTACAAATTTACAACTTCTGTTACATTCCTTTGTTGTGACTAAGAAGCAATTTTACCTTACATAGGTGAAGTAGGTGACATGGGGTTTGGAGCATGTGGTTAGATTAGCTAATAAGGATGAGGAGGATATGATGGAGATTTGGCCCATAGAGTGGTAGAGTACTAGAGCCACTACAAGACAAAGGTTACTAGACATAGTATCTTTAATGATATGGTTGCTTGTAGTGATACTAATACTTGGGTTGTAACATAACCCATGAATATGGGTTTTACCATTACTGCTGATATTACTAGTGAGGTTGAGGTGGAGGGCCACTAGGATATTACTATTGTTGATGATAGGGTTGTTGATATTACCTTGAAGGTAAGACAACCTTTTGGGTGTTTACCTTTTGATAGATTTAAGGCGTAAGTCATAGACTCTTAAATATATGATATCATTAGGCAACAATCCTTTAGATATTCATATTGGTAGATGTCACAACCCTCATCATCTAAATATGAGTTTGCAACCACATTAACTATAGTTGCTTTTCATTTTTTCTAGTAGTAATACCTTTGTATGTCTTTCTTCTTTTTCTATCCTTATATTTAGCTCTACCATGCTTTGCTTTCTCTTCTTAAATTCTAATGTTGATTGAAAATTTTCATTAATCGATTCCCACATCTCATCCACTTTGTTGAGATTTTAGTAACAAACTTTTGGATTGACAAGGTTTCTTATTAGGCCATCTCTTTAGATGATGCTTCCTCCTATTGGTTCATAAAGACAAATATTCTTTTTATAGAGGGATGGACCTTTATTCTTTTCCTTTGTACTTTCTTGAATTTTTTTTTCTTTTTAGTTTTTTGGTAATTGATTAATAAGCCTCTAAATATAATAGGTTTGCATATCTAAAAGTCTCGTTTCAGCATAGACCCTAAGAGTCTCTCTTGTTTGTTCTTGAGCTCATCTATGATGCGCAATGGCTATTACCTTTGAGAGAAGTCATGGCTTGGGATTCACTATTACCCTATCTCCAACCTTGAATATGCTGCCTCAAGATAAATACTATGGAGTATGCCCAACATTTTTCATTAAATAATTCTAGCATTGTACTCCACCTTTGGATGGATTTTAGTTCTAAGGACTAGTACCAACTTTTAACTTATTTGAAGAGTATCATAGAAAACAACTTGAGCTTCTATAATTTACTCTTAATGTTTTATAAGGCACCATAATTTTGTAAGGCTTATAAGTGATGTTGCAGATTAGCTCTATAACCTCCCTAAAATTTAGCAATGTTGTTCATATTTAGTCATTTGATCCAACTGTCCCTTTGATGCCTAGTTAGTATATACACTACTCCCTAATGTTGATCATACTTTGGGTGGCAAGCATGAGCTTAGTGTAATCATCTCTTTCATCATGGTTCCTATTAGAACCATGTCTCCTTTGATGTTGTGTGTTATGCATTCATTTATGTCTATGTGTAATCTCTCTATCTCATCCATCATTTCTACCTCCATCTTTATAATGGTCCCTTCTATCATCTCCACTATCATTTGTCATGACCCCTTCTTCTTTGACCATGCTTATGCTCATCAAATCTTGACAATGAGAATGTCAAAAGTAGAGAGTTATGCTAGCTTGTCCTCTTTCCATGACTAATGCATTCATCCTTTTATGACCTATTGGAAGACCTAGGCCAAGATGTCCTCATGTTATTTGGTCTAGTTCTCCCTCTTCCTTTGTTACTAGTTAAGGCTGAGAATAGTCATGGATTTTTCATATCATCAACATTGAAAAGGGAAGGATTTTGATGATTAGATTTCCCTATTCTCATTTTTAGATTGCAATATCAATGGAATACTAGCTTCCTTCTTCTTAAAGGCCTCATGGTGTGCATCCTGAAATGATATTTTCATAGTTGGGCTTCAATGAGCTGATAGGGCTTGCACATCTCATCAGTCACCCTATGCTTCAAGTTCAACTCTCATTAATGCTGCAATGAGAATTAGCATAGCTAAGTGATTAGGTGGTAACACAATGCTACCCTCTAAGTCCATCCATCACATTTGGTCATCCCAGTGAAGGATGAAGGTGAAGTTTTGATAGTATGTACATGAATGTTGGTAAATAACTTTGACTTAATGTGGCACATCATCCCTACTGTTTTTTGCTTTATCACGTTCCCTTGTAAAATTGCCAACAAGTGGGGAATAGGCCCTATGAGAAGAATAAATTCTTAATTATTTTTATGTGCTTAAATAAAATAATATTATTTTTAAAATGATGAATCCATAAGTCATAACAATAATCATAAATGATTCTATCTAATCATTAAACGAGTATCCAACAACTGCACTAATGATGAGCGATGAGTAGCTCCAATGTTCAACCATATAAATCATGAGTGTACATAAGTGACTTAATTGTAATTTGTAAATTGTATTAGTATGGTATCTAGAAAGATAAACATTTGATTTTAGGTCATTGTCTTTCCAATTACACTCATGTGGTCTTAGTGTGTATAGTTATATCTAATTAAGACGTATGATCTTGATCTAATTTAGGCCGTGGTAAAATAATTTTAAATTCTAGAAATTAATTCTAGACGAAGTTAATGTAGAAATTAAAGGCTAAGCTATTCTAGATGATAAGAATATGTTCCTAGTTTATTATACACATCCTAGACACATGTAATAGTTGTTGGGTTACCAAGTAATTGCTATTAGGCGAACTAAGTAAGGGCACAACTAGGATTACTAAATGATATGTGTTATGCTTGAAACTAGTTGTACTTATGTAGCAATAACCATTGTGCGTTTAATTGTAAATTAATAATTAAATGTGAGAGAAAGTAAACATTAAACTAAGTTGCATTTGAAATAAATTTCATTAAATGTAAATTCTATGTTGTATCAAAGTGTTACAATGGAATGGAATAATCTCAATGTTTATTGTTGGTCATACAATGTATCCATGGGCATTTACTAATAAATTTGAACACCTATGGAAGAGTTCTACTACAATGGGATAAAAAAGGATGCATTTAATGTTGTTGATGACTAGCATTTATAGACTTTTCCACCTTGGATACATTGCATTTGTGACATCATATGAAAGTATACAACACCACAGTTACAATGTTTTTGCAATGATGTTGTATCCCTTGTAGGAAATGCTTCATCACTACTATAATCAAACCATAACTTAAAGCTTTCAAATTAGGAGTCTTACCACTAGGCTAAAATCTCATAAGATTTGAAACCCAAAATAATTGAAAGATAGGTGTACCATAAGGCATATAGTCAAATTAGAACTTTATAGCTTAGCATTACCCATTGGAATTAAAGCCAAAACCTAGAGCTTCCAAATTAAGTGTCTTACTATTAGGCTAACGCCTAATTATTAATTGTAAATAATTATGGGGATTGGAGGTTATGGGCAAGTGTTAGATCTCGAAAGAATGATTATAAGGACACCCTCAGACATATGAATTTTTTTATATCAAAATGACTATTAAGAATTTTTTCTATTAGATGTGATTTAAGACTTTTTACCAAAATGATAATTTATTAAACTTGCAATTGCATTTGTGAAGCATTTGACTAGCAAGCGAGAAGGATACCCTTGAGCACAAAGTTGTCAGAAGAGTTGCCACCGAATTTGTTAAAGATTGCTAAGACATGATTCCCTGATGAGGTACTGTTTAAGTTCTACAATGATGAATGCTTTCTTCTGATGGAAAGGATGCCATGAGGAGAAAAAGATGTATTGGTATGCATTCAAGGGTTTTTGATAATACTTAGTAGAAAGGATACCAGTGTTAATGAAATTAGGACCCTTGAAGAAAGTAACATCCAAAATATCAACTACAGAATTAGAATGGTGGGGGTAACATTGATTGATGGATAAACATTACCATATCGGGAGAGAAGAAGTGAAAGGAAATCTTCAAATCCATTCCAGTTGCCAAAAGCATCATTAATGAATCTTTTGAAATACAAAAGATTTTGGGAATCGGGAGTCATAAAAACTTGTATTTTAAGATGACATAGAAAAAGGTATGCATAGACAACGGCGAAGTTACTACCCATTGCAGTGCCTCTAATCTGTTTATATTGAACTCCATTAAATTCCAAGTAGTGCTCTTGAAGCACCAATGAAGCGAGCTCCAGAATGGCGTTGCTGTTGAGATTCTGCAAGGGGAATGAGTTTGCAGAAAAATATGTTTCAAGTATATCTTTGAGGGAAACAATGCCATGATCGGTGGGGATGCTGGGGTAAAGAGATTCTACATCAATCGTAAATAGAAGTATGTTAAGAGGTAGAACTCTTGAATGGAGATCAAAAATCAAGGTAGATGAATCTTAAAGGTGATATGGTTGGGAATAAAGGATGGGAAATAGCAAATAATGGAAGAGGCAAGAGGCGGGTTCAAGCACATAACCTGTGTAAGAGCAGACTGGGCGGCCAATTATTACAGGTTTGTGAATTTTAGGGATTAAATAGAAATTATAAGGTTTGGAGGCCTTGCATTGAAGTATTGAATCCTTAAAATTATTGAAAATTTTTGGGAAATGGTTGATGATAGAAAATAATCGACGATGAAGATCATCCCATGTAACAGAATACACATGCTAGTAAACATCTGAATTGGAAAGTTGCCTAGTTGCTTCATGAAGATATCAAGAGAAATCTAGGACACAAACTCCAAGATTTTTATCCATGTGCCAAATGACGATGCTCGTGTCTTTTTGAAGTTTACGAAGTGCTTTAAGAAGACGACGAGTAAGAGGCGGTCAGCTACTGAAATCAATAGAGGAGAGTGCAGCTTGAAGGGAAACAAGGTAATTGAGAATGTAATTTTTGAGCTCAAGATTGAAATTGCTAATTGGAGAATTCCAATTGTTACATCGGTGGAGTTTCATTTTAGTAATTTGAGTTGCCATAATAAATGGTAAAGATGAAAATGTATCTTCAGGTTTATTTTTAAAGAAATTCAAAGAAGAAGAAGCTGAGCAAAAGTAGTGGATTCTCTGAGAATGGAGTTTCGATCCATGGGGAGAGGCCAAGGGATAAATTTAAGTCCAAAGCCTAGAACCTTAATTTCGTTTGCTAAAAGAGTGCACGATGAAAAATTATAGNTTGATCCTCTCTTCTATTTCTTCTTATCCTTCTTTCATGCTATTCATCTTCTAAATCAGAGTACCTTGAATATCTATCATGATGACCATAAGTTTGCCTTTCAGCCCTATGAGAGTCTCAGTACTTGTGCATTCTCATGTCAGAGTCCTCTAAAATCATGATGAGGCAGATGAGGTGGCAAGAGAACGGTGTTGGCTAGTTCTTTTTTCATGGGTATTATATGTCTATTTGTAAGATTTAATAGGATCCCTTGGCCTAGAGTCTTGCTTGTATCTTGAGTCAGTAGCCTCCCTCTTGTGTATCTCTACTAGAGCAGAATGAAGTTAGGCTTTGACAGGTTCCTCTAATATGATGATAGGTATCTTTTAAGGCTCTTCATGGTTCTAGTGGAGCTGTTCTGAAATGAATTGATTAGCGTCAAGTTCTTCTATGATAATAGAAATGTTGGTCTGCTTCCCTTTCCTTTGTATATGTTTAGTCTCCATGGTAGTATCTCTTCTCATTTGTTCCTTGGTGGGTTCATAGGATCTGGTCATGTGTTGAGTCACATGATACCCTTCCTGAATATGGTCCAAATGCATTTTCTTGGAGCACTTTGTAACATGGTTAATGTTGCACATTCTGGAGGTTGAACTATGTTTCCTTGCATGTCTCTTCATCTTATTTGCTTGTCCTGATGAAAGATGAAAGTAAAATATAGATGGTATTGATTAGTGTTAGCATAAGTGATTCATGTTTGCATTGGCATCCCCCATTCCTCTTCATCAAAAATTTTATCACTACTTCTTCTTATCTCCTTGGCAAGTGATGGTTGGTGATTATGTGAATCCATATTATAATTTTTAGATAGTTTGAGTTAAAATTATGCTTTACTTATGTTTTTTGGGTTTGACTTTAACTTTTAGATACAATGAACTTTGAAAAATCAATTACTTAGCATAACATTGACTTGTCCTTGGCAACGGTGACTATGATGAGCAGTGGAGTATTCAACACCCAACCATATGAGATATGAGTGTTCATGCATGATCCTAGTCAAATTTTGTGGATAAGGCAATGTGATTATGTGAGTAATTGGCTAGAGTTCATGATTATTATCTTCCCATGTGAGTTAGTAAAGATAATGTGTATGGTTTAACTCATAATGAGGTATATGATAGATGATGTTGTATTGGCCATAGTGCTTTTAGCTAACATGAAGTAAATGTAGTAGTTTCTAAATCCAAGTGCTAGTAAACAAATCTAATCTAGCCTATGCAATGAGCATATGGTCCTAACCTTCCATTCACACCTTGAACTTCATGTAACTACTACTAGGATTACCAAATACCACACTACTGGGTGTACCAAGTGACAGTACTACTAGGTTACCAAGTAGCTACACTTAACTGCTTGAGACCAATCATACTCATTCTACTTAGCAATAGTAATTATAAAATGCATTGAAAGCAAATCATTAGCTAATGAAAATAGTAAACATTAAGCTAAGTGAAAAAAATAAAGACTGAATGATGCTAAAATGATGTAGAGTAATCTCGATCTTTATTTCTAGGCATGCAGTGTGTCCAAGTACATCACACTCTAATAAAGACTCTGTTCAACTACAAGACATCACACTGTAGGCATACACTACTAAGTGCTAAGTACTTAAATCAAGTAAACAAACTGACAGAGTTTAGCTACTATGGGATGAATACCTTTTTGGATGGGGCACCTAAGTGTTGTATTTATAGGGCTTCCACACATCAGTGATATTGGATATCTGACATTGTATCATGAGCTTCGATATCAAGGATCTGATATCATAGCTCTAATATCAAATGCTTCATATTGTAGCCTACGAAACCATGATTTATTAATTGGTCAGCAAGCACAAGAATGATGTTGCACTTGTTGAGTGATGCCATGTTCTAGACTTTGTACATTTCTTGAGAGATGAAATTTATCCCAAAACCCAAGTCCAATAGATCTTTACATGGTGGATATCCTACAATGTGTAAATAAATGAGGGGCTTCCAAGATTAGTTCTTTTAGAGGGAAGGTTACTTACCTTGATATAATTAGTTATTGCATGGATCAAAATGATAGTTTATATATTGTTATTTTAGTTTGAAGGAACATTTTGAGAGATATGAAAGGTGGTTGGATTGGGATCCATAGTCAAAAATGCTTAATAAATCTAAATAGTTTAGCAAGTTTAAAGAAAGAATGTTTTTGAGGCTTGTGATTGAAACCTCTTGAAATGTCATCCACCTACAAATTTACAACTTCTGTTACATTCCTTTGTTGTGACTAAGAAGCAATTTTACCTTACATAGGTGAAGTAGGTGACATGGGGTTTGGAGCATGTGGTTAGATTAGCTAATAAGGATGAGGAGCATATGATGGAGATTTGGCCCATAGAGTGGTAGAGTACTAGAGCCACTACAAGACAAAGGTTACTAGACATAGTATCTTTAATGATATGGTTGCTTGTAGTGATACTAATACTTGGGTTGTAACATAACCCATGAATATGGGTTTTACCATTACTGCTGATATTACTAGTGAGGTTGAGGTGGAGGGCCACTAGGATATTACTATTGTTGATGATAGGGTTGTTGATATTACCTTGAAGGTAAGGCAACCTTTTGGGTGTTTACCTTTTGATAGATTTAAGGCGTAAGTCATAGACTCTTAAATATATGATATCATTAGGCAACAATCCTTTAGATATTCATATTGGTAGATGTCACAACCCTCATCATCTAAATATGAGTTTGCAACCACATTAACTATAGTTGCTTTTCATTTTTTCTAGTAGTAATACCTTTGTATGTCTTTCTTCTTTTTCTATCCTTATATTTAGCTCTACCATGCTTTGCTTTCTCTTCTTAAATTCTAATGTTGATTGAAAATTTTCATTAATCGATTCCCACATCTCATCCACTTTGTTGAGATTTTAGTAACAAACTTTTGGATTGACAAGGTTTCTTATTAGGCCATCTCTTTAGATGATGCTTCCTCCTATTGGTTCATAAAGACAAATATTCTTTTTATAGAGGGATGGACCTTTATTCTTTTCCTTTGTACTTTCTTGAATTTTTTTTTCTTTTTAGTTTTTTGGTAATTGATTAATAAGCCTCTAAATATAATAGGTTTGCATATCTAAAAGTCTCGTTTCAGCATAGACCCTAAGAGTCTCTCTTGTTTGTTCTTGAGCTCATCTATGATGCGCAATGGCTATTACCTTTGAGAGAAGTCATGGCTTGGGATTCACTATTACCCTATCTCCAACCTTGAATATGCTGCCTCAAGATAAATACTATGGAGTATGCCCAACATTTGTCATTAAATAATTCTAGCATTGTACTCCACCTTTGGATGGATTTTAGTTCTAAGGACTAGTACCAACTTTTAACTTATTTGAAGAGTATCATAGAAAACAACTTGAGCTTCTATAATTTACTCTTAATGTTTTATAAGGCACCATAATTTTGTAAGGCTTATAAGTGATGTTGCAGATTAGCTCTATAACCTCCCTAAAATTTAGCAATGTTGTTCATATTTAGTCATTTGATCCAACTGTCCCTTTGATGCCTAGTTAGTATATACACTACTCCCTAATGTTGATCATACTTTGGGTGGCAAGCATGAGCTTAGTGTAATCATCTCTTTCATCATGGTTCCTATTAGAACCATGTCTCCTTTGATGTTGTGTGTTATGCATTCATTTATGTCTATGTGTAATCTCTCTATCTCATCCATCATTTCTACCTCCATCTTTATAATGGTCCCTTCTATCATCTCCACTATCATTTGTCATGACCCCTTCTTCTTTGACCATGCTTATGCTCATCAAATCTTGACAATGAGAATGTCAAAAGTAGAGAGTTATGCTAGCTTGTCCTCTTTCCATGACTAATGCATTCATCCTTTTATGACCTATTGGAAGACCTAGGCCAAGATGTCCTCATGTTATTTGGTCTAGTTCTCCCTCTTCCTTTGTTACTAGTTAAGGCTGAGAATAGTCATGGATTTTTCATATCATCAACATTGAAAAGGGAAGGATTTTGATGATTAGATTTCCCTATTCTCATTTTTAGATTGCAATATCAATGGAATACTAGCTTCCTTCTTCTTAAAGGCCTCATGGTGTGCATCCTGAAATGATATTTTCATAGTTGGGCTTCAATGAGCTGATAGGGCTTGCACATCTCATCAGTCACCCTATGCTTCAAGTTCAACTCTCATTAATGCTGCAATGAGAATTAGCATAGCTAAGTGATTAGGTGGTAACACAATGCTACCCTCTAAGTCCATCCATCACATTTGGTCATCCCAGTGAAGGATGAAGGTGAAGTTTTGATAGTATGTACATGAATGTTGGTAAATAACTTTGACTTAATGTGGCACATCATCCCTACTGTTTTTTGCTTTATCACGTTCCCTTGTAAAATTGCCAACAAGTGGGGAATAGGCCCTATGAGAAGAATAAATTCTTAATTATTTTTATGTGCTTAAATAAAATAATATTATTTTTAAAATGATGAATCCATAAGTCATAACAATAATCATAAATGATTCTATCTAATCATTAAACGAGTATCCAACAACTGCACTAATGATGAGCGATGAGTAGCTCCAATGTTCAACCATATAAATCATGAGTGTACATAAGTGACTTAATTGTAATTTGTAAATTGTATTAGTATGGTATCTAGAAAGATAAACATTTGATTTTAGGTCATTGTCTTTCCAATTACACTCATGTGGCCTTAGTGTGTATAGTTATATCTAATTAAGACGTATGATCTTGATCTAATTTAGGCCGTGGTAAAATAATTTTAAATTCTAGAAATTAATTCTAGACGAAGTTAATGTAGAAATTAAAGGCTAAGCTATTCTAGATGATAAGAATATGTTCCTAGTTTATTATACACATCCTAGACACATGTAATAGTTGTTGGGTTACCAAGTAATTGCTATTAGGCGAACTAAGTAAGGGCACAACTAGGATTACTAAATGATATGTGTTATGCTTGAAACTAGTTGTACTTATGTAGCAATAACCATTGTGCGTTTAATTGTAAATTAATAATTAAATGTGAGAGAAAGTAAACATTAAACTAAGTTGCATTTGAAATAAATTTCATTAAATGTAAATTCTATGTTGTATCAAAGTGTTACAATGGAATGGAATAATCTCAATGTTTATTGTTGGTCATACAATGTATCCATGGGCATTTACTAATAAATTTGAACACCTATGGAAGAGTTCTACTACAATGGGATAAAAAAGGATGCATTTAATGTTGTTGATGACTAGCATTTATAGACTTTTCCACCTTGGATACATTGCATTTGTGACATCATATGAAAGTATACAACACCACAGTTACAATGTTTTTGCAATGATGTTGTATCCCTTGTAGGAAATGCTTCATCACTACTATAATCAAACCATAACTTAAAGCTTTCAAATTAGGAGTCTTACCACTAGGCTAAAATCTCATAAGATTTGAAACCCAAAATAATTGAAAGATAGGTGTACCATAAGGCATATAGTCAAATTAGAACTTTATAGCTTAGCATTACCCATTGGAATTAAAGCCAAAACCTAGAGCTTCCAAATTAAGTGTCTTACTATTAGGCTAACGCCTAATTATTAATTGTAAATAATTATGGGGATTGGAGGTTATGGGCAAGTGTTAGATCTCGAAAGAATGATTATAAGGACACCCTCAGACATATGAATTTTTTTATATCAAAATGACTATTAAGAATTTTTTCTATTAGATGTGATTTAAGACTTTTTACCAAAATGATAATTTATTAAACTTGCAATTGCATTTGTGAAGCATTTGACTAGCAAGCGAGAAGGATACCCTTGAGCACAAAGTTGTCAGAAGAGTTGCCACCGAATTTGTTAAAGATTGCTAAGACATGATTCCCTGATGAGGTACTGTTTAAGTTCTACAATGATGAATGCTTTCTTCTGATGGAAAGGATGCCATGAGGAGAAAAAGATGTATTGGTATGCATTCAAGGGTTTTTGATAATACTTAGTAGAAAGGATACCAGTGTTAATGAAATTAGGACCCTTGAAGAAAGTAACATCCAAAATATCAACTACAGAATTAGAATGGTGGGGGTAACATTGATTGATGGATAAACATTACCATATCGGGAGAGAAGAAGTGAAAGGAAATCTTCAAATCCATTCCAGTTGCCAAAAGCATCATTAATGAATCTTTTGAAATACAAAAGATTTTGGGAATCGGGAGTCATAAAAACTTGTATTTTAAGATGACATAGAAAAAGGTATGCATAGACAACGGCGAAGTTACTACCCATTGCAGTGCCTCTAATCTTTTTATATTGAACTCCATTAAATTCCAAGTAGTGCTCTTGAAGCACCAATGAAGCGAGCTCCAGAATGGCGTTGCTGTTGAGATTCTGCAAGGGGAATGAGTTTGCAGAAAAATATGTTTCAAGTATATCTTTGAGGGAAACAATGCCATGATCGGTGGGGATGCTGGGGTAAAGAGATTCTACATCAATCGTAAATAGAAGTATGTTAAGAGGTAGAACTCTTGAATGGAGATCAAAAATCAAGGTAGATGAATCTTAAAGGTGATATGGTTGGGAATAAAGGATGGGAAATAGCAAATAATGGAAGAGGCAAGAGGCGGGTTCAAGCACATAACCTGTGTAAGAGCAGACTGGGCGGCCAATTATTACAGGTTTGTGAATTTTAGGGATTAAATAGAAATTATAAGGTTTGGAGGCCTTGCATTGAAGTATTGAATCCTTAAAATTATTGAAAATTTTTGGGAAATGGTTGATGATAGAAAATAATCGACGATGAAGATCATCCCATGTAACAGAATACACATGCTAGTAAACATCTGAATCGGAAAGTTGCCTAGTTGCTTCATGAAGATATCAAGAGAAATCTAGGACACAAACTCCAAGATTTTTATCCATGTGCCAAATGACGATGCTCGTGTCTTTTTGAAGTTTACGAAGTGCTTTAAGAAGACGACGAGTAAGAGGCGGTCAGCTACTGAAATCAATAGAGGAGAGTGCAGCTTGAAGGGAAACAAGGTAATTGAGAATGTAATTTTTGAGCTCAAGATTGAAATTGCTAATTGGAGAATTCCAATTGTTACATCGGTGGAGTTTCATTTTAGTAATTTGAGTTGCCATAATAAATGGTAAAGATGAAAATGTATCTTCAGGTTTATTTTTAAAGAAATTCAAAGAAGAAGAAGCTGAGCAAAAGTAGTGGATTCTCTGAGAATGGAGTTTCGATCCATGGGGAGAGGCCAAGGGATAAATTTAAGTCCAAAGCCTAGAACCTTAATTTCGTTTGCTAAAAGAGTGCACGATGAAAAATTATAGATTGCAAAATTAGAGATGTGATTTTCGATTTTGCGAACTATTTTATGCATGAAGAGCAAATGTGCACACGTTTTCTGGTTGATGGTAGGTAACCAGAAGTTTAAACATGATTGTGGTGAGGAGTTCTAGATGTACGATGCAAAATTCAATGGGTGGAGTGTACGGGTAGTGGCATAGATAGCGCAAAAGTTAGATTCGGTAGAGAGTTGCTTGGGGTAGAGATTGAAAGTAATGGCCTAGAGGAAACTGGTGTGGAGGTTGAGGTCACTGAAAAATGAAAGAGAGTGATTGAAGGGGGTGGATGGGGAGGGGTTTGGGTTGTGTTGGAATGGGGTAGAGGGGTTTGGTTTAGTGCTTGAATGTTGGGGCCAACCCGTGGCAAATTGGTCCAGGGTGCTTCAAGTTTAAATTTTCATTTGATTTGTGCCCTCTATCATTTACAAAGTTATTGTTGACAAAACCATTGTTAACCACACCATTGTTTACAAATCCACCATCCTGATGTGCACCTTGAAAACCCTGTAGATTGTCATTGCTGTTGAAGCTATTGCCATTGGCCCCATTGCTGCTACTATTGACACTGTCGTTGAAAGATTGATTGTTGCCGTTGTCGTTTAAAAACTAGTTGAAGTTTCTATTGTGGTCATGATCTAGGATAGGTGCACCACTTTTTGTCTGATGCACATGGGATTGACGCAACCATTGGTCGCCTTACGCTCTGCCTCACATGCTGCGTGCTACCTTGGGTGCCATGAACATTGTATGTGCCACCACCTGCACTACGCATGTCATTATGTGCACCGCCACCTCTCTTGCCATCACCATGCACACCCAGAAAACCCTGAAAATCGTAACGCAAATTAGAGTTTTGAAAACCTTGACGTGAGCTAGAGAATAGAGACCCGCTGCGATTGATAGTCAACCTGCCATTGCTGAAATTTGTTTACATGCCATGATTAGGCTGCTGTGAGTTGGATCTAGGGTTTGGTTGATTTGGCCGCCACTGTTGATGCTGCTAGTTTTGGCCAGAATTTGGTTGCTATTGCTGTTTTTTTGGTTGTTGATTTGCCCATTGTTGATGATGATTGTTCTACTGGTTTTACCGTCACGTAGTGGACTGAGGTTATTGCAAATCTGGTAGAGACAGATCAGGGTCAAGCTCAGAATTCTATGACTGTTGCTGCTGTAAGAAACTGTCATCTATTTGCGTGTCATGGTTTTGTTGTTTTTGGCCTTTTTGACGCTGGTTTCAATGCAGAGAAAAATTTTGAGGAATGATGCCACAATATTTGAGCCATTCACCAAATTTTTGAAGCATTGCATTCCACTCTTGATGCACAATTTCTTTATAGACTTCTTTGATCGTGGGCAGGGGATCAAGGTGGTTTGCCTCAGCTTTGGCTGTGGACATTGCATTCTTGTGTTGTTCATATGCTTTTCTTCGAGCATCGACGTAAATGTCAAATTGAAGATGTTCATTGACGAAGGCCTCCTCAAGTTTCCTAGTGCATGCCTGCATTAGAGCGTTTTAAAATGAGGTTGGTTGTTGAATGCAAGAAATGCATTCAACTAGCTTTTGCATAGCATCATGTGGGAAGGACTCCACCTTTTGACGATGAGCTTTTGCTAAGATGATTTTAGCACGAAGGAAGGCTTTTTGGCGCCTATGGCTGTGCTCATGCTAAAGCATAGAAAATTCTTGCTGGAGGCTAGCGTCACCTTCTGAAGAAGAGGTTTTGAGACTAGGAGCTGAAATTTGAAAACTATGAACAGAAACTTTTCAAAATGAAGCTACTTGGTTTGTTTTTTGGTCTTATGAGAGTAATCAGCAACATAAAGGTGTTTCTGAAAACCTTTAGCTGCCATCTAGATTATTTTTGCAAAACATTAGGAATTGTAGTAGAATCGTTAAAGACAAGAATAGAGACTTGAGCATCATGAAGTTGGAGAGTAGCACATTATGAATGAGCTTCTAAAAGTTGTTGTTGACAAAGAGAAAGATTGGAGCGAAGTTCATCAACTTCACGTTTGGTCCTAAAGAAGGCATCAAGAAATGCCTCTGTAGAACCAAAAGGATCATCTTGAATTGGTCAGTTTACATGACACAGACCTATAGCCAGATTTATTTCCTGTTCCGATGGAGCATCCAGTGTACGTGATCATTTTTGTGATGAACATGCAGAAGGATCTAAATTCAACTCATGCTGGGAACCTGCAAGAGTTGATTGATCGAAAGCAAACGAAAGCTGACTTGCAAAGCTCATTTTCGTTAGGTAGCAAGATAAACAAAAAATTTTGTTGGGATCTTGTGCAACTAATGAAAAGATGGAATAAGAAAGCAAAGGAGGAAAAAGTTAAAAAACAGAATGAAGAAAAAGCTCAAATTGACATTAAACAAAGCAAAGCTCAAACATAAAACATTTTTGGGGATTCTCACCCCTTGTCAGTATGTCTGAAGCTAAGATGTGCAATGTCAAGAGCATAAGTGCCTGATTTATAGTGTCCCAACTTAAATTTAAAATTTGGAGGCAAAAAATAAATTTAAAATTTGGAGGCAAAAAATAAATTTAAAATTTGGAGGCAAAAAATAAATTTAAATTTGAAGGCAAAAAATAAATTTAAAATTTAAAGGCAAAAAATAAATTTAAAATTTGGAGGCAAAAAATAAATTTAACATTTGGAGGAAAAAAACAAATTTAAATTTGGAGGCAAAAAATAAATTTAAAATGTGCAGGGAAAAAATAAATTTAAATTTGGAGGTAAAAAATAAATTTAAAATTTGGAGGCAAAAAATAAATTTAAAACTTGGAGGAAAAAAATAAATTTAACATTTGGAGGCAAAAAATAAATTTAAAATTTGGAGGCAAAAAATAAATTTAAAATTATAGTGAGTTTCACACATGCACTTGCAAATTTAATAAATTTAATAATTTATTAAATTTACACCTAGTTAAATGTAGCGAGTTGTAAATTATAACTATAACAAGCTTATGGAGATAAAAAGAAAGAATATGGTTTTCTATCATTATCAGAAAAGATCTATTTTGAAATAGAAACCTACCATTTGTACCCAACTATGTGCTTGAATAAGATATTTACATACGCAACTTGGCATAGTGTTATCTTTACTTGAAAATGTTATGCAAATTTGACACACCTTCTTTTCCTAGATAGTGAACATAGATTCAAGGTAATTAGGCAAAGTAACATTGCCATTTTCCTACATAATTAGAAAGTTATGTAGAAGTGTTGGAATCTTGAGGTACATAAATGATATAATTAGAAAGGCTCAGAATGCATCCTATGCTAAAATGATAAAGCTAGTACTTGCAAATAGGATTGTTATTTAGTACATAGGCATTGATGGTTCCAACAGTAGAAACAAGAGGTGTAGGTCCTAATACTCACAACCAAGCAAAGGAACCAAGATATTATGGACTTGCTATGAGTGCTTTGCAAGAATTGGTAGAAACAATTATTTGGAGAATAAGAGATGTAGTTAGAATGTTTAAATTTAGACAAGATCTACGAAAGGTCTCATCAAATATTATTATAGGACAAACGTTAATGAATGTCAAACAAGACAATTGAAATGCATATATCCAATGTAATACTCGCACATTTCATGTGATATTGGAGATTGAAAAGAGTGCAACTATGGTAATAATGCAACATGAGGGAGAACAAGGAGTTGATAAATTTGTTATCGATCCTATCAAGGAAGCCCTAATGTTTCTATGTTACTTCGAATGATCTTCATTAGATTAAGGGATGTTCAAATAGTTAGTGGAGCCCATGATTAAGAAAAAAAAATTATGGACTCAAATCAACATGAAGATGCCTTGAAGTGATTGGTGTAGATTAGGTAGGTTATGTAAGATATTCCAGATGACATCATAGTTGTTCCATCGAAGTTAATTTTCATTAAAGGAAAGATGATTATTGTGGAAACAAGTTTACAACATGCAAACCTAGAAATCCATAAATTACAAAATGAATTAGTCTAACCATGACTCCAAGCATAATATATTACTAGATATGTTGCATTGAAGTAGTTAGAATAATTCATAATAGAGTCGGTCAACCAACTTTTGGCAAAGAAATATCAATTAGAGATGGAAAGAAAACAACATGGGATATCTCAACTACATATGCAAAATCATATGGCCATGTCAAAGCCATTGTTACTTTAGAAAAGAAGAATAAAAAGGTTTTTGCGAATAACAAAATATTGGCTAATGTGTAAAAAAAGAAGAATCAAGTAAAAGAAAGCTTCAATTATTTGAGAGATAAAAAAAAATCTAAGATTAAGATTAGTGCATCGCAAAATATGACCAAGAAACATGAAAAATTGAAGGCGCATTTTTGAGGATAAGTGGATATGCAAAAGAAAATAAATAAAAAATACATCAATTTAGTAAAGGTAAAGATTAATGTTGTAATGCAACAGTTACCCAACTAACAACCCATTCTTGATAGCGTTACATAGGTTCATCAAGCTTAAATGAAGATTAAAGAATTGCATATTGAAGACATGATCAAATACATGGAAGTATTTAATCCTAGGTATAGAAATTTGGATATGTTAATAGTAGGTAAATGAAGAAATAACCTTGAAAAACAACTAGCAAAAATGTATTTATTATATGAGAAAGAACATAAAAATAAGAATGAAACACAACAAAAGCTTTATATTGACAATGAAGAATTACAAGAGGTAAAGGCCAACTATCATGATCAAATGGGTGTGGCCACTGACTTGGTAAAATGTATGAATAAATATCAAGATTTGTAGGCATAAGTTAACACTTTTGATATTGATAGGGATTAGTTTGCCATGTGCTTAGAAGATGCCGATAACAAAGACTTTTGTTGATCTTGCATGATAGTTAATGATCTAAGAATGAATGAAGGAAAATTAAGACCCTTATCAGATTACTTCAATTTGAATGATAGTTAAGTACTACATGAGGACCTACATCAACCACTTTGTAGACCATGCAAACATTTTTGATATTTTGTTATATCTTTAAATGATTTTTTGTTGTTTTGTAACTCCCTCAAATTTAAGATGTTATGTGGCATTCTAGTTGAGTCAATAAGTCAATTAAGTGTTTATTTTCTCAATAATCAATTATTTGTATTGCCTTCACAATTTTGTAAAAACTCTATTACACTTTTATTTAATTCAAGGATAGGTTTTTAGTTAGTCTTGTAGGTATGATGGATAATTTATCAGTCCTAAAAAATATTGTATCTATGATATCATACCTACGATGTCATTGATACAATGTATATGGACTTGTTCATGTCTATAAATACTAGCTGCCCATGACACTAGATCATTTCTTATCATTCTATCATATCACTTAGAAGAATAAATTTACATTTCATTGCAATTTATTTTCTAATGCCTTTTATATTTTGATATCATTTACATTTCCAACGTATGTTAGCATTTTTGCAAAATAAGTATGATTGGTTTTGAGTGTTAAGTATAGCTATTTAATAACCTAGTAGTAACATCACTTGGTTCATCTAGTAGGAGTTGCTTGGTATTTCTAGTATCAATTATATGAGCCTAACATGTGCGTAGCAAGCTAGGACTAGATATCTATTACCTTAGGATAGATTAGCATTTTATTTCATTGTTTCTTAGTTAAATAGATTTCATATTCAAATTATCATGTTTTAACTTTATGCCACTCAAGTTAAACAACATCATTACATCATGTACCTTGTTGTGAGTTAAACAATATATTTAAAGAACCACTGATTTAAATAAGATGGAAGCAAAAATTGTTCAACAAATTGACCTTATGTTAAGTTTCTTTGCCATTAGCATTAGTTCATTTCTTAATATAAAATTTAGTCTTTGATTTTATAGTATTATTGTTAGATGAGGAAAAATTTTCCTAATAGGTTGTTTGTTTGGACTAATCAATATTTTCTCCAGAAAAAGTATTGACAAAAGCTTTTGTCTTCTCTAGCTTCTTCAATGCTATTTGATTATTCTTATCATTAATAGTGATGAGTCATCAGTTGGTTGGGTTATCTGATAAAAAGTCAACTTTTTGGTTGGCTTTGATATCTTAGCTTCGATGTCCTAGCCCCAATAACAAGGCTTCAATAACAAGGCTATGATAACAAGGCTATGATAACAAGGCTCTAGCAACAAGGCCCCGATAACTAGCCTCATCGATGAGGCCTTGTCGACGTAGCCTAGTCGATGCATCGTATCATGCATCGATGAGGCCTTCTCAACGTAGCCTAGCAATAAAATCTATAAATATGCATTCACAGCTATGTTTATGTAATTTTTTGGTCAATAGAGTAGTCAAACTCTTGTAGTTTTATTCTGTTGTCTTAGAGAGCAATCAATGAGTGCCTGTAGTGTGGATCTGAGTTAGTTGTATGGCGTCTTATTCGAGTGGCAATGTACTTGGACACATTCCATGAATAACAATAAGATCAAGATTGATTCTTGTTCATTGCAACACTTTGAATTAGATTAAATTTACTTTTAATGCAATTTATATTTCATGTACTTAGTTAATATTTACGTTTCCATGCATGTTAATGAATTGGTGGAATAAGCATGAAAAATTTTGAGTGTAAACATGTATTCACTTGGTAATCCCAGTATCATTATTGGTTGGTTCACCTAATAGCATAGTGCTTGGTAATCCTAGTAGTGGATACATGGGTTCAAGATGTGTACAACAAACTAGAAATAGACACTCATCACTCATAGGCTAGTTTAGACTTTACTTTATGTTGTTAATTAGATTAAGTAATTGATTTCTCTATTATTGTTAGGAGTAATATAAGGCCAAGACAACATCAATTATCATATGCCTCACTCTAGACTAAATCATATGTGACAAAGCTACCACTAGTCCAAGTGGGAAGACAGTTAGCTACGATCAAGACATAACGATCTAGATGCCACAACTAGTCCCATCCATGGAATTCGATCGGATTGTGCATGAACGCTTGTGATTCATATGGTTGGGTGTAGAGGGTACCTCACTGCTTACCATTGGCACTATTTCCAAGGATGGTGCTAGTTATCTAGATTAGTTATATCATACACAATCATTGTAAACACATTAACACTTTATCTTTTAGAAAATATTAAGTCACACACATCATTAATTAACAAAAATTTTTCTTTCACAAGGAAGCGATAATGCATCATATGAAGAGAACATTCATTGGAGAACCAATGAGATATATACTGAAGAAAATTGGAGTGATCAACCTCATGTAGTGGTTTCATATGTTCATGACCACCCTGGCTATGCTCAAGGACTACATTTACCTAAGGCAAACAACCCTAGAGGAGATGAAGTAAGTCCTAAACCTGGGGAGGTGTCAAGGTCTAGGACCTCCTTAAAACCTAGAAAAGATAAATCAAGGGACTATGAGGAACCCCAGCCATGGCAATCCTCCCAATTCCTCATCTTCTTCTTCCTCTTCAACATCTAGTTCTGACGAAGATGAATGTAGGTATAGAGACAAAGCTCCATTATGGGGTCAAAATAAGGGTCAAAATCAAAACCACAGGAAAAATCAAAGACTTGAACAGGAACATAGCCAAAAACATCGTAATCGGGCAAATAGAAATAACAATTTTCACCACGCCATGTCTAATGATGATGAACCCTTGTTGGCCACTAAGAGCTTGATGCAGATCATAGAGGTAGTTAAGATACCCCACAGGCATTGCAGGGAAAGTTGCATAAAAAGGCTTGATATGAATAATATCCCTAAATTTGTGGGAGGCTATGATTCTGATCCACAACATCACTTAAAAGCCTTCCATGATGCCTGTGCCTTGCAAAATATCGAAAATAAGTGGCAAAAGCTTAAGCTCTTCCGTAGGACACTAATATATGAAGCTAAAAGTTGGTATAGATTGTTGGAACCAAGTTCCATCCACTAGTGGTCCATAATGCTATAACTTTTTAACAAAAAATACCAAACCTATGTAAGAGCATCCAACCTAAGAAAACAAATCTAAGGGTGGAAGCAAGAAAATCGTGAATCCTTGGATGTGGCATTGGATAGATACTATTTGCTACTACATAGATATCCTGGCCATGATTTCTATCAAAAGGAGTAACTTTTCTACATCATAGATGGGCTTCATAATGAAACAAGGGAGAGCCTTGGGATGTATACTCAAGGTCAATTATATGAACTAAAAGCCCATCAAATACAAAGGCTAATAAGGTAGGTGGAAAAAGTAGAAGGAGAGCTATGTAAATGAGAGAATGTAGAAGAAAATAACTCTTCAAATCGCTACCACCACTCTTTCGAATATCATCGACTCGTGACATCTCCTAAAGGATCACCACCTCACACCTCTCATCCTTTATCATATCCTCAATATTCTTATACTTCCCTTCACCATATGTTACCACCAACAACATAGGAAGGTTCAGCACCATGACATCAATGAGAAAATGCCACTTGTGCTACGAACATACACAAAGATGATAATGCAAGTAGATCTTCACCACAATCTTGGAAATGCCCTTTCTTTAGGATGGTTCCCACACATAAACACAACACTTGTGGACCTAATAACTCATCCAAACTAGCACAATGCCAATCAAGTGCAACACCATTCCTTTCACAACCAATATCTTCTAATCCTATGCAAAGGCCAACATCCATTGTTATGCCAACACCTGATAGAAATGATGAATCTAACACTGTGGAAATACAAAAGAAGAGTCCATGCATCACTACTAATAGTAAAGGGTGAAATTGTGGGCTAAAAATTCAAAATATTAACATAGCCAACAACAAAGTTCAAGAGCAATTGTGTGAGCAAAAACCAATCTACGTAGTAGCCACTAAACTAGAAGACACCCAGTGGCTTGAAAATGAGAATATAACATTATTTCAAAGATGCATGGAGGCAACTAATCCACTTATTAGTTTTAAACATAAGAAAATGGACCAAATAGAGGACTTAGACATAGATATCTTACACTGTGATTATACACCAAAAAAGGATATTAAACATGGAGACCCAAGAATTAAAACAGAAAATTAAGAAGAAGAAGAAAACACATATGGACCCTCAAAAATAGAAATACCTTCAAGTCTAGATGAAGATATGTCTTTGAATGATTCAAACAAGACTATCACTAATGTTAGATGTGCTACCACATGATTAATTAAATCAATAATAGTGATAGATGGAAAATCAATGGTGTATAATCAGGAAATTGTGTAGTCCATCTCCTGAATGTGTAGCCATAAGATTAGTCATGGGGGAGATGCTCCATCTCCTGAAAGTGTTTTATACCTTTTTATTTGTACAATTTCTTATCATTTTCTTATTTTTTTCAAAATTTTCTGATTCTTAATATGTTTTCTATTTCTTAATATTTTTCTTTTCTTTATATTTTTCTCTTTTCTTAAGTCATTTCCTTTATGTTTTATGAATGTATTTTATATTTCCATTAATAATATTGCCAAGTCATGATGCAGAAGTCAACACTATGTGTTGGTTTTTTGTTCTATGCTATTAAGATGATTGGGTAAGTAATTGTGTAAAGCAGTGAGACCACCTCATTCATCCCTCTAGTTCTCTAAATAAAAGGTCTTTTTCATGGAAATAATTTGATTCTTCTTTCATGAAACTAAAATTAATCAATGATCATTGTATCTTGAAGAAAGAGGGAATGACCAAGTGGCAATGGTAAGGGTGTGACCTCAAGGGGATTTGTTGGGTTTTTGTCTTGTTTTCCTTCATGTGGTTTATGACTCCTTTTGGAATGTATCATCACTCCTTTGTAAATTAATAAAAAGGAAGCTTTGTCTTTGCAAGGTGTGGTTACCATTTCAAAAATAAAAAATACAATTTTTGTCTTGTTTTCACAAAAAAAAAGAAAGGAAAAAAAGAAAAAAAAAGTAAAAAAAAAAAAAAAACAATAATGGAAATTCAAACCACACCCCTTAGACACAATAATGGGCTACAAGCACTAGGAAACATTGTCATGGCGATGGTTCTCCTTCTTCTTCACCTTCATCATCACATTCATCCTCTCCTTCTGTATTAAGATGCATTCATAAGGAACCTAACCGTGAGGATAAGGGTAAACAAAGTGAGAAACCTCGACGAGAGAGTTGAGAGCAAGGATCAGGGCACTCTAGAGAATCAAGGCATGGAAGAAGGGAAAGTAGGGAACTGCATAGACATCATAGATGCTATGAAAGAAATGACCATGAAGAACTCCTACTTGCAACTTGAAGCATGTTAGACATCATGGAGGCTGTTAGAAGCCCTACAAGGCACCAAAAAGTTAGCAGGATCAAGAGGCTAGACATGAATAATATCCCACGATTTGAGGGGGGATATAATGTTGATCCTTAGAACCATTTACAAGCATTTCACAATGCATGTGCCTTGCAGAAAATCAAGAGTGAATGGAAAAAATTAAAGTTTCTTCCAAGGACACTGATAAAAGAAGCGGAAAGCTAATACCGGTCCTTAGAACTGGAATCCATTCAAAGGTGGAGTACGTTGCTAAAACTGTTTAACTATAAGTATCAAATGTACTCCTGGGTGTCCAACCTGAGAAAGCAAATCCAAGGATGAAAGCAGGAAACTCATGAACCCTTGGATGCTACCATGGACCATTATTATGCATTGTTACATCGTTTCCTGGGCCATGGTTACTCGCAGCAGGATCAAGTACGCAATCTAGTAGATGGACTTAGGCACAAAACTAGGAGAACCCTTGGAATGTATGCCCAAGGGAGATTATCTAAACTTAGGTTCCATCAGATCCATAGGTTGTTGGAGCAAGTAGCTAAGGAAGAAGGTGAGATACGCAAGAGAGAAAGCGCGAAAGAGTACAATTGCGATCCTTCCCTCCGAACAAGAGGAGTAAGATTCTGTGAGGAGGAGGATGAGTCAACACTCAAAGAGATAGTCAATAGGAAAACCTTGCCACTTCAAAAATTAATGACAGAAGTGTCGGCAAAGGTAGATCAAATGTGGGACTCCTTGGATAGTAGATATGAACACGTTCTCAAAATCGTAGAGGAGTCGAAGGAGCGAGGTAGTGACCATGATAAAAAGAAAAAGAGGGATTTGGACCACGCATGTAACAAAGGTAAGGGTAAAATGACCATCACCGAAGAGGTTGTGGATTCTGATACATATAATGACGATGGGTGTGAGATATGCCAGTATGACCATCCTAAGGGATGTTACCCAATAATCTCACATCTACAAGAGTCTGGGGTGTATGCACTTAATCCATAACTGAAAAAACGACAAGCACCCTGAAGGTTACCTTATCCCCAAGGTAACCCAAGGTAGTTCCACCAACCATTAACGTATTATCCAAATGAAACTTTGCCACAACCTACAAGGCAACACCAGTAGTGGCAATACCCATAGTCATGGGGGATGCCACCGCCAAGGCAACAATACCCTTATCGGCAACCAGATCCATATGGCTATTATGTGCAATAGCCAGTCTCTCCAAGTGACTCTATTGATCACGCGACCCCACAACATCACTACCAAGCTCGGGAGTATTATAGGACTCCTTCTCCTAAGGGAGACACACCGCATACATACTATCCTCCAAATTTGTCCGCCACTCTCACACCAATAGCTCCACTACCACTTGCTCCAGCAATGCAAGGGGAACTCTCAACTCAACCGTAGCAATGCAATGCTACGAGAGCTATAAACCTTCAACCCGTTGCTGGTTCTGAAAACTGTATAAAGAGAAGACCCTTCTTCAGAACCAACAACCCAACCAAGCTCTCACAACCACAAGCAGTTGAGTCTATGAACACTCCATCAAATAAGGCTTCGGAGCTTCCTTCAAACCAAAAATAGAGCTCAACACACATAGTTATGTTAACACATACTGTCACTGACTGGATTAAGGAGGGCCACCTTCCCAGGAAATGCTCTAAACCTGGAAGCCCTTTAATTTATCTCCAAGTCATTGGGAATGAACCTATTGTATGCTGATTATTTTAATCACATTTATTACAAAAACATATTGTGGACATGGTTAAGTACCTTACATCTTGATCTCTGCAATCCCTTATCCCATTATTTACTTCACTACTGCATGTGATTATGAGCCTTTTGGTTTTGTGTAGTATAGTACAACATCCCAATCATGGTAGTTGTGTGTTGTTTGGAACAAAGAAATGGTCTACATTTAGCTTCTTAGGTGCCCACAGACATCTATAGAAGTGGTTATGCAAGGGCATTATGGTAGGAGCTTACTTTGGAGAGGACCCACTTCCATAACTTTTGTTGATCATGACTTTGAACTAACCTTCACATCTTTTAGAACATTAATGATAGTTTCTTTGAATTTATGCATAATTTTGAAACTACTTCTCATCACTTTCAATTACTTTTTTTTTAAAAAAACTTTTTTCCTACTTTTCTATTAAAATATCCTTCAAGTTCAATATTTCTTAGCCATCTTCTAATTCAGACCTTTGGTTTCAATTGTTTGAAAACTTGTGTGTGTTCGGAGTTACACTTATTAGTCATGGGGGCTAGGGATGTTCACTTTGTTTGGAATGACAAAAATGGAATAGTTGAACTAGCAACTAATGTTTAGATGCCATAAATGCAGTAAGTATACTAACATTTATAGATAAGACTAGAGACTATGTCGACACATATGCATCAATGCATCAAACCATGCATTGACTGTTACGCATCAATGGAATTAGGTTGACACATATGCATTGACGAGATCATGTTGATGTGGTCTAGCAACCATGACTCATCATACCCTCATGACTGAATGAAAAATTGTCCTTGAGTGAACAAAGGAAGGAACAAGCTCTTTCCAAAATTATTTTAAAGGTATGGAATTATTGAGTAACTAACTAACACAAAAACTAACTCAAATAAACACTAAGTAACCAAGAATATGAATTTATAATTTTTACAATAAAATTGGTATTCTTGATAACAAAATTAAACACCATGACAAAAATTGATAGCACAACTCCTCTAGCAGCTTGAAGACAAGTAAGAAAACCAAATGATCCCAAGTGATGGAGGTTTCTAAGGTGTTGAAGGACCTTCTCCTACCTTCGGCACATGTGACAGTTGCAATTGAGGCTATGGTTATAGTTGTTTGGTTGTAGCTGCAACTTTTGGTGGAAGACAGAAAGCATTCAACAATGCTTTCATCTTCTCCTCCTTACTTTGAGAATCGTACAAAGTCCATGCAACATCAACAATATGGACCAGTATAGGAATATTCCATGAATAGGACATTACAGGGAATAGCTCCTTCATGTTGACAAATAAGAGTGCAAATTATTTTGTTCCACATCAAACGTCTTAATAGCATTCTACTATTCTTGGTAGTCATTCAATCTACAAGCTAGGTTCTCAACTATTGATTATTGATTGGTGAAGCACTGTCTAAGAATATCAAGTTTAGAATTTGCTATTTCTAGCTTCTACTTGGTCTCCTTGTGATACTTGAACTCTTCCTTGTATAACAGGTATGAGTTGGCCACTTGCTTTTTCAAATGTGATTATGGCCTTCTGATAGTCAGCATTTCCAAGTTTGAGGTTGGTGAGCTTCATGTATTCTATCATCTCCTTGATTTGTAACTCCTTGAGGCAAATTTCTACCTTGTTCTATGCGTTCAGTCCATCAAAGATGGGCTGCCACACGTTGCCTCCTTGTTGGAGCTACTGGTGGGCCTCATTTACTTTTTCCTTGCAAGTTTAATCTCTTTTTCATTGATTTCTTTTTAAAGGAAAACTTGGTCTCCATAATGATTCTTAAACCTTTCAAATTTGAGGGCCTTGTTCTTCTAGGAAGTGATCTTGATTGTAGATTTCTGGCAAAGGGTGCATACCTCCTCCATCTAGAGATTATGATTTTTGGTTATCAACTTTCTTAGATCCATGGTTACCTTGGTAAGCTACTCCTATTTTTGTCTCATGTATTCAAACATTTGTTCTTTTTGGAGCTCAACATTATATAGGCAATGATTATCCTTGGTTAGAATTTCATTCTCATGGTGAACCTCTGACAAGTCCTTCTTAATGTTGTAGACGGTGGCATCTGCTAAGGATTGGTTAAAGAGTGTTAACTCCTTAGCATGCTTAGCCTCTTGAAGTTTGGACTAAAGTTGCTGAAAAGCTTCATCCTTGGTTATAGCTTGGTTGAGTATTATGGGATTAGCAAGGTGAGCTCTAAGTTCTTCAACTTTCACAACCAAGTATTGATTCTTAGCTCTAGCTATTTCAAGTTGAGCCTCTACAATGATGCACTTTCCCCTGACCTCCAACAACATTGAATTGGTAGTAGTGATATCATTTGAATGGTTGAAGACCTTTGGAATGCATTCCTAAGTTCTCACCAGTCATTCTAGCAACTCCTTGTGCTAGGCTATGCTAAATCTCCCAGTTACCACTCTTACAAATGTCTGCAGATCTCTAAGTACAACATTATTTGGCAATGATGTCGCATGAACATTAAGGAGTTCGTCCACTCTATCAGCCATCATCTCGATTTTCGTTTCCTACCCTTGGTGCTACATCACCAAAATAGTTGCCCCATTACTTTCAACTAGGTGCACCAAGAAGGTAGTGACATTATCAAAGATTTTTAAAAATTATTATTGTCCTAGGATGGACATTGTTACCTCTCGAGCACTAGGATTTGAGCACGTGGATGCTTACACTCTTTGGGTAGAGAAGGTTAGTGTCATGTTCTCTAACTAGCTTATAGTATGAGTTATCTCATTTAGATGGCTCAGGGCTAGACAAACAAATCACTACTTGGAATAGCTTGCTACTATTGCAAGAGTTTCTTACAAAGCTTTTGCATGCACTTCATAATAGCATTAGCCTTTGGCATTGTTTCATGAGTGGGTGGTGATGGTGGCTACTACTCTTCTTTGGTCATGATAGGGACCTTATCCTTCATCATTTTGACCAAAGAGGTGGTAGGAGCATGCTTGACTATGTCATTGGAATAACGAGATATTCCTCCCCTTTTTTATAATTTTTAGATGAGGCATGGAAAAGGGAGTGTCTTCCTCCCATGATCATTTTCTTTTCTATCTCACGATAGATTAGATGTGGGAGGTTGATGGGGAATTTCTCACTCAAAGCATTGCACACATAGGTAGAAAAGGCTATCACCTTGCTTGGCCTCATAGTTGGATTAAGTTGGTAGGCTGCTATCTTGAAATAGGCTTGTTCTACTATTGTGAGTGCATCATACTCCTTATGGTCCACTCCATAGCTTCGTTGGATCCATTTCTTTTTTACCTTTGGGTTTACTTGCATCGAGATCTCTACCAGATTGATCCCAATTTCAAGCAATCTAAGGGCTTGAGAAATGACCTCCACTGAGTAGGACATACTAATGTCCTTAATCTTCATAGTGGCATCTGGTTGCTTGTTGTTTTAGAAGAGATATGTCTCTTCCATGTACCACTCTTGGCTTGAAGTGATGATGGGCAATATGGGAGAGCTTTGCAGTTGTGTTTTGACATCTTTTGGAATAAAGTCTAAGAAGGTTCCAAAGTTCAGTTCTTAGAGAATCAAACGTTGAATTTCCTGAGACTAGATTTACCTAAGGTAGGAATCCATCAAAGTGACCTCAAGGTTTGGCCTTGGTCCTAGTGCTGCATCCCAATGGAATTATTGTATTTTAGCTTGGGGAATCTAATGGATAGATTCCACTTTGGGCTCCTTCTAAAAAGGTCTTGTTGCATGAGTTTTAGCTACCTACTCCTAGGGCTATTCCAATTCTAGGCCGTTTGTCCTTTGGTTAGGACGATCCTCCTTCTTGTGGATGCTTAGTTCTTGGTGGCATCTATAATCACAACATGATCAAGGATTAGCATTTGATGTGTAACTTTGGACCACTTGAGTACCTTATCTCTTTGGTCAGTTACACTTGGTTGAGTTGTGATCATGTTAGGTTTGATTATTTTAATATTATTTCATTTTAATGTTTACTAGAGTTTGTTGGAAAGGTTCAACTCTCTTAAATTAGTGATTTTAATATTATTTTATTAGTTAAACCTTGTGGGAGAGAAAAAATTTAAATTTTTTTTTGTCAAAGATGTCAGGTTTGTGGCCCGCACGACATAGAGCTCACCTTTGGTAGTTGTAGGAATGAAAAACAAGATTAATTCGACAAGTGGTTAGAAAGATATGGGTTCTGGAAGGTTTTGGGCTCTGAAAATTGCAAAAGCTCCTTCCCCATTTGAGAGCTAATGAAAAAAATTTGCAAAGTGTTGGGTGCTATTTTAAGGATTTTTCCCTATGTTGATGGAATCCCATCAATGCAATGGAGAGATAAAATTTTCATCATTTAAATATAAGGGAAAAACAAAGAGTTTTAACATGAAATTGGAGTCTAAAAAGGCCCAAGAAGCCTAGAACATGATGAAATGCATGAAGAGGGCTAGATATTTCATAAAAAAAGGAGATTTAATTGGGAGAATGATTAGAGAAATACCATGACGAAGCACACAACTGGACGCAATTGACGTGGAGCACAAAATATTTGAATGAAAAAATGCCTAAGGGATGAGGAACTTAACTAGTTGAATGAAGGGGTATGCATGTGGGTCCTCCCCATAGCAGAGTCATGCCCTTGATACCCTTGCATACCCTCAAACTAAGGAGTATGTGGGCCCCATGGTTTATTAATGGTTATGATTAGTTAGGAATCAAATCACCAAAGAAATTATTCAAGAACTTTGACACATCAAACTAAGACATTAAACTAAACATGAAAAATGGTAGTGAGGTGAGTTATGAAAAGAATATGCGAATGAGATGGAGAGTGGAATGGAGTTTTGTGTCATGGTTACATGAAGTTCCTTTTGGATTTCATGGTTAATATGATTTGATAACATCCATCCTTAGTTTGAATTAAAATTAATCACTTTTAGTGACTTCACATAAACACTCTAAGACCAATTGACCCCCTCAAGGCACAAGAGCATCCCCATAGATCAATTACCATTCCTAAAAGATAAGAAAAGAGAAGTAGAAAGTGATAGGGGTATTTGTTAGAGGAAACCTTAAAGCATTGGTAATATGTCTTTCTAGTCCCATAACTAGTGCTTGTAGCCCATTATTTCATCCAAGAGGCATGGTTTGAATTCCCATTATTATTGTTTTTTTTGAATTTTTGGATGGGAATCACACTATGCAAAGACTTAGCTTCCTATTATTAGTTTATAACATAATGGTGAGAAATCCATGAAAACACTCATGTACCCAAGAGGGTAGGCAAGTACAAAGAGCATTAAATCCTCTTGAAGTCATACCCTTGTCTATCCATTTGATCCTTCCCAAGTTTGGAAATTACCAAGGTCATAAGTTTTTTTAAAAGTTTCATTTAAGAAGGGATCACATATTTTCAAAACATGGGCACACCATAAAGTTTCGTGGATGGGTTGATGACATGTACTCACTACTTGTTTTCATGAAAAAGAAACCATGTCTTAGTTAACAACACCAAAATTCAAAGATAGAATCCAAACATTAAAAATCAAATAAGATTATAGTACAAACCATCATCAATTGACAATTGCAGTTGCACTTAGTTCTGGTAATAATAAAGAAGAAAAAAAAACATAAGAAAAGCATAAAATAAATCCAAACCAATTGATGTAGAATATAGAAGAAAGTGTAAAATATTTAAGAAAGAGAAAATGTACTAAAAATGATGTAAAGCAAAAAAAAAAGAGAAAAACTAAGAAGCCACATGTTTGATTAGCATGGATGGCCATATTTTCCATGACTAAGTTGGAAGGAGGAGATCTGAAAAATTAAGCATGCATGTCCATCTATTGAGGTGTTTTGGTTACTAGCTCTTTTGGGTTCATGAAAGGGCTTTATTTGTTGCATGTTGACCAATAACTTTTTATTCTGGCTTTCAGGTTTGTATATTAACATGGCCCCAAAGAGAAAGGTTTCATAGATAATATAAAGGCCCTTCCCACAACATTTGAAACTTGATTCTTTGTGGCATATGTGTTGGATTCCAATATAGGACCCTATTTCTTGGTTGAAATTTTACTTTCCTAATTCTTGTCATGTTGTTGCTTGTTGAATACCTTATGTACTTCGTTAGATGACAGGGCTACTAGTTGGTTCTCATCTAGCAAGTTAAGATTCATTAGTCTTTCTTTTTGTGCTAGACTTAGGTCAAGGTCAAGGTCACAAGCTATTGACAGTGTATGAAGCTTCATTTAGATTGGAAGTATTGGTAATTTCCCATACATAAGATCATAGGGAGAGGGCATCATTAAGCTTTATGCTCCAATCCCTCCTATATTTACTAATGGTTTGGGTTAGTATTTTTATTATTTTCCTATTTGTAACCTCTACTTGATCATTGGCTTTGGGGTGTAGGATGTTTTTAATTTATGTTCAACCCCCAAGCATTGCATGAGCTTTTGAAAAGTAGTACCTATAAAATAAGTATCATTATCAGAAATAAGTGCATGTGACACTCCAAATCTATTTACAACATATTGTTGTACAAATCAAGAAGTCATAGAAGGTGTGCAATCGATGATGGCTACAACTTCTGCCCATTTCATATAGTAGTCAATAGCAACTATAATGTACACTTTTTCATTTGACATGGAAGTGATAATACCTAGGAAGTTAATGCCCAAAATATTGAAGGGCTCTAGTGATTAGATCCACTATTGAGATCCTTTCATACGAGCGGTCATTCCACCATCATGTTGGTAGCATTCATAGAAGTAGACGAAGTGGTGATCATCCTTAAAAAGTATTAACCAATAATACCCTACCATGAGGATCTTAATGGTTGTGCACCTCCTAGCATAGCGGCCTCCACAAGGACCCTCATGAACATCTTGGAGAACTTGTAGTTGGTTAGCATTAGGTACGCACCATCGAACTAAGCCATCAGTGCACACCTTGTAAAGGTGTTTGTTGATTTCCATGAAGCATTTTTCCTAGTGAAGAAACTGTTGTTTCTTCCTATTATCCCACTCCTGTGGCATATCCTGAGTGAGTAGGTAGGTGAGAATGTCATCGTACTAGTTGGTTGCAGTGGGCATTTTTTCAGTGATAGCATCAGCAAAGAGGAGTTCATTAGGAAATCAATTTGAAAGTGGCCTCTCCTCCTCTTTGTTATTTCAACTAAACTTAAACAAGTGATTAGTAATTACATTTTCGATTCCCTTTTGATCTACCATAGTAAGATCAAACTCTTGCAAGATCATCAACCACTATATGACATGAGGGCTCACAGTTGGCTTATTCATTAGGAATCAAATTGCACTATGGTCTATATGCACAAACACCTTGTACCCAAGCACATAGTGCCTAAATTTTTCCAATGAGAACACCATTGCCAATATTCCTTTCACTACTATGGTGTAGTTCAATTGTGCACCCACAATGTTTCTACTCACATAGTGGAGATAGTAAGGATGTTTTTGATCATCTAATTTCATGAGCACAACTCTCAAGGAATACTTGGATGCATTCGTCATGATGTGGAAGGGCTTGAACCAATTAGGTTCTTGTAGAATTGGAGTTTCTATGAGCTTTTTCTTGAGTTGCTGGAATGCACATTTGCATTTCTTGGTCTAGACAAATAGAGCATCCTTCTTTGTTAGCTCCACCAACGGTTTGGTGATCTTAGAGAACTTCTTATTGAATCATTGGTAGTAGCTAGTGTGGCCAAGAAATGACCTCATATCTTTAACTTTTTTTGGTTGTTTAGTAATTCCTTAGATGACCCTTATTTTTTTAGGGTCCATATTGATCCCTTTCTTTGAAATTTTGTGTTCCAACACAATGCCTTCTTGGACCATCAAGTGGCCATTCTGCCAATTGAGCCTAAGGTTTGTCTCCACACACCTTTTCAGCATTTACTCAAGACAGTCTAGGGCTTACTCAAATGTAGCCCCATAGGTGGAGAAGTCATCCATGAAGACTTTCACCTTAATACTAATTTGCTATTGGAAAATGCTCAAGATGAGGCGTTAAAATGTGGTAGGAGCATTGAACAGGCCAAATGACATCTTTCTATATGCAAAAGTCCCCTAGAGACTCATAAATGTTGTTTTAGCTTGATCTTTTAATGTGATTTGAATTTGGTTATAGCCATTATAACCATCCAGAAAGTTGTAGTAGCAATGCCCATAAATGATATCCAACACCTAGTCCACATATGGAAAATGAAAGTGATCATTGTATGTTTCCATGTTCAATAGTCTAAAATCGATGTAGATTCTCCATTTTCCATCTTTCTTTGGCACTATCACAAGTGGGCTAATCCACTCGCTATTTGCAATGGGATAGATGAACCCTGCCTTGAGGAGTTGTTCAATCTTCTCTTTCACGATGTACTTCAATTTGGGGTTCAACCACTATTGTGGCTACCTCTTTGGTTTAATGCAAGGACCTATGTAAATGTGGTGTTGGCATATCCTAGGATCAATTTTAGTGAGTTTAGGATATGACCAAGCAAAGACTGTTGGCCATTTGTTGATCACCTATAATAGCTTATTTTTTATGCAAGAGAAAGGTTGACATCGATAATAACCAACTTGTCATTTTTTAGGAAGACATATTTTATTTCATTTTTAACTTAAGGGACTCCTATTTAAAACATTTAGGGATCTCCAAATCTCCTCAATTAGTGTCATTAGGTTCATTGGAGAGTTGGTGATGGATCTGCTCCATGTCATCCATGCCTTCGATGTAGGCACTTATAAGACTCTTCGTCTATTCCATGCACAAAGTTGAGCTACTTCTAAGTTTAGCTATTAGTTATTGGGTGCCCTCATATTTTGTGGCTATTATGTATAGGCACCTTTGAATTTCAAACACATTTATATAGTGCCTACATGTTGTGATTGTTGTACTTTTCATGGTCCATAACTTTTGCATGCAGTTGCACCTTGTGTCATTGTACATGATGCATGAAACACGCTACCTCTCAATCTTTTCAAAATTATTTTCCTTGAAAATTTTCAAGGAGAGATTTATTATTTCTAGTTGTGCATCAATTATATTTAGCTAAGCCCTTCCCATGATGATTGGGAAGTCCCCCTTGCAGTTGTCAACTTTTATCACTAGGAAATCAGCTAGATATGACCACCCATAAATAGTGGTCACAATGGCCTTCACTAATTTCAAGGAAATAGTGATGGAATAATCTATCAACTTAAGACAAGTGTTGATCTTCTTGAGAGGAGGTAGGTTCTAGGCTTTATACATTTCATGGAAAATCAAATTCACACCAGAACCTGGGTCCAAAAGAGCCTTGCTTGGTGTTGCAATTGAAAAATTTGATCGTTGGAAAATCAAAAGTATTGGCATAGCATCGTTAACCTCGAATCCCTAGGGCCTTCAAAAAATGGGATTCAGGGTACCTTGAACAGTTTGACAGATCACCCAAGGACTTAGAGAATGCAAAACAAATAATGCAAAAAGAAAAATATAGATCTAATAACCAAGAGAAATAAAAATTGCACATAAAACTAAAATCTTAAAATTTTATGAAAAAATAAAGAACGAGTTTAGGGAATGTGTACAAGAAGTACCCGTAGGAGAGCAAATGGGGGTTCACTTGGATGAGGGTTTAAAGTCCATTGAAGATGATGAAATCTACTCCACAATCCAGATGCTCTACCACTCTTGATGTTATCGAAGCCTCCTCTACTACTACTCCAGATTTGCAATGTTGGTTTTTGCTAGGGGGTGAAAAGTGTGAAGGATTTTGAAAACCATAATGCTCTAAGTTGGGAGTTGAGGATCCCAAGGAAGTAGTGTGGAAACCACAAACTCACAAATTTCAAAGGGATAAAGAGGGTCACAAGGCTATAATGGTTCCACATTCAGGGATTCTGAGAAGTTATATTGGTGTAAGAGCTCTCAGAAGCTAGGATGCCAATGCTCAACATGTGTCAAAGTGTGGAACCTCAAAATGGTGTTTGAGGTTGGTTTTTATAGGTTTTGGGTCATGGATTGGGCTGAAAAATAGTTGTAATTTGGTTGCAAATTTTCCATATATAGGTAAAGTGGATACTCAATTTAGAGGGGGTGTGTGGGGCGGGGTTGCATTACTAACCCCATGGCCATTTTGTTTACTATAAATAATAACAGGGGCACAACATCCATGTTAGCTTTGTTCTTCCACATTGGGTCTTTTTCCATCCTTGCTAGAGTGCATGGTCAACATTGAAGTCAATGAAGTGTTGAAGTTTGGTGCTTGTGGCTTCTACGCTTTTGTGGGGTCGTGGGGGAGGGAGGGGGGAGAAAGTGCATCAATGCTGGGAGGATGGAACTCAATGCTTGGGAAGAAGGTTAAACCACCCTCCACATTGTACATGATGACTACCACATCCTCCAATCTGGGAGTAGGTGGGCTATACCCCTCCATGTTGGGGTAGGTGAGATCTACCCCTCTACTTTAGGGGTAGATGAACCACCCCCTCCCATACATGCATTTCCAACGTAGAATGTGCTATACCCCCCATGAAACCCATCAAATTGCCATTTTTGGGATCTCAAAAGGCATTTTAAACCCCCCAAGCCTAAACATAAACATTACATGAGTGTTTCCACTTAGGGGATGAGGCTCTGACCACTTATGAGGCATTTTTCAGTTCTAAAAGTATTAGGTACATGAGATTGCCTCTCATGGGTTACAATCTTCATGTTTATAGTGAATTTTTACCTTAGGTTTCATGGGGTGGAGGATACATGATGAAAAAAATGGTTACAACATGTAAATTTTGGTGGTGTTTCACATGGATCATTCTCAGCAATTTGTAGATAGATGAGGGAATTCCCATGGTTAGATCTTTTCCTAGGAAGGTGGCTATCCTTTATCCAATTAGTGACCGCATGGGTCAACATTATCGTGTGGACCTTAGGAGGTGTTTGGTTTGAAGGGATCTTGAATGAGGTTGTAGAGAATGAAAGAGAAGCAAGGTCATTAATCGTAGGTGTTTGTGAGGACTTAGAAGGACTATTGGTTTGGAAGAAAGATCTTTTTTGAGGCTTATTTTCTAAATCATTCAGCTAGGGAGTCGACTGTAAGTTAATAGCCCTTGTGACATTTCTTTGCTATGACTGGGTTGGAATTTCACCTTGCATAGATGAAGCTAGTGGCAATTAAGTTGAGGATGGAGGTATAGGTATAGAAGGATGAGGAGGGTAAAATGGAAATGGGGATTCCTTTCTTGGATATTGAGCTCTGTAATACTCAAGAGGGTAGTAGTGGTGTTGGAAAGATGTGTGACTAGAAGAGTCATGTGGAGAAATCAATTGCTGAACATAGTACCCATATGGATATTGCTACCAGTAAGGATACTGCTGCCTTGATGGTGGCATCCCCGAGGGCTATGGATGTTGCCACTACTAGTATTATTCATGAGGTTAAGGTGGAGCTCCACTTCGATAATAAGCTTGTCATTGGTGGAACTACTTGTAGTTGCCTTGAGGATAAGGCAACCTACTGGGTGATTACCTTCTTGCCAATCTAGGATTTAATGCGTACAACCTAGAATCCTGCAAGTGTGACACAATAGGACAACATCTCTTTAGATGCTCATAGTGGTAGATGTCACATCCACCATCATCATCTATCTTAGAATCTACAACCTCTTCAACTACAACAGCTTTGCCCTTACCCCTTTGATAGGCATGTTCAGCTTCCTTCATTCTCCTTCGATCATGACCACTACCTTGTTCTTTGGACTCTTAAGAAATTCTAAGGGCAATTTGGAACTTCTTGTCTAAAGAATCCCATATTTTGTCTATCTTAGTTGATATTTTAGAAACAAATATTTGTATTGGCAAGGTCTTATGTTGCACCACTTCATTAAGTGATGCCTCCTTATTGTTGTCATAAAATTGAACCTCCCTTTTTTGGATGGAAGGGTTCCAGTTGTACTCCTTTGTACTTTTGCTTTTTCTCAACTCATCTTCTTTTTTGACAACTTGCTCGATTAGCCTTTGGATTTGATGAGCTCTTAATTCTGAAAATCTCCCTTGGATATAGACCCTAAGAGTTCTCCTCGTTTCTGTTCTAAGCCCATCTTTGATATGGCGAAGCTACTCCCTTTGAGAAAAGACATGGCTTGGGAATTTGTGCAACAAAGAGTAATATTTGGCCATGGCTATATCAAGGATTCATGTGTTACTTGTCTCCACCCTTGGATTTGCTTTCTTAGATTAGACACTTGAGAGTTCATTTGATACTTGTCATTAAAGAGTTCAAGCATCATACTCCATCATCTAATTGATTCCAGTTCTAAGGATCGGTACTAGCTTTCAGCCTCGTTAATGAGTGTCCTAGGGAATAGCTTCAATTTTTGCCATTTGTTTTTCATGTTTTGTAAGGCATAGGCATTGTGTAAGGCTTGGAGATGATTTTGTGAATCAAAATTGTATCCCCCTTCGAACTTGGGGATCTTGTTTATGTCCAACCATTTGATTTTTCTATCTTTCACATACCTCATTGGAATTCTCATGACCTCTACAATGTTTAACATGTTTCTTGTTACAACTAAAGGCTCATCATAGTCATAGCCCCTGTCATGGCCATGATGCCAAAGATGTCCCTTGTTATTACTTCATTCACAATGGTGGGCCTCCCTTTATTGTCCATGCCCTTAGTCTCTACTATTCTAGTGGGCCTTGCGATCATCCTTGTCTCGCCAGTCACCTCCATCATGGTCTCGTCCTCTATGGTTTCGGTTAGAGTTGGAGGAGGAAGAAGATGAGGACATCAAAGGTGAAGAGGAAGGAGGACTAGCACCAGAATGATGCCTGCTACTCCTTCTTTCTTGGTCGTGATCACAATTACCATGTATATATTTATCATGATGCTTGTCCACATTCCTTGACTCCCTCCTTTGGAGCCCCCATGGTCATGGGACTCATTCCTCCCCAAACCAGGGTTATTGATAGTTGACTACAAATTCTGTTTAAGGGTCCCCTCATCAAAGAAAAGGGAAGAAGAGTCAGTGTTGTGAGAACCCCTTGAGAAGGGATCCTCACTTTCCTTTTGGCCCAACAGGAATAAGGGATTCGTGAACCATTTTTCCTTTGATGCCTCGTAGTGAGCCTCCTATTGTTAATCTTTCTTCCATTGTGCCTTAGTGGGATGATAATCCCAATAGTCATGGTCCTACACAACATACTCTACATTGAGCCTTGCGATGCCCAATTTCATGAGAGTGTGAAGTAGCATTGCAGGAACTAATTGATCAGGTGGCAACACAATGTTGTCCTCCATGTTCCTCTAATGTAGTTGTTCATCTTGGTGTAGGATGAAGGTGAAGTCTAGAACATACTCATCTAGATGAGTATATACCACTCTGTGTTGTTGGGGCACAGGTGGTTTTGACCCTTCACACCTTTGCTAATTAGAACTGCCTTTGTTTGGCAGTGGAGAATCTCCCCTGTGAGAAGAATGCATATTAGATTAGAAGAAAAATAGTGTGCTCTTGTTGTTATTATTATTATTCTTAATGATACCAACTTTAGTGTCCATTATAATGTTGCTATATAATTTCACTAATTTCTAGGTAGCACACATAGCTAACTAAAGTCCCTAGCAATAGTGCCAATGATGAGTAGTGAGCAGTTCCTATGCCCAACCATACAAATCACTAGTGTTCACTAAGCAATTTGGTTGAATTCTGTAGACTTTAGCTCTCTAAATACATTGCGACTAGGTAATGAATCTAACAGACATGATCGTTGTTTTCTCAGTTTTACTTGTAAAGTGCAAAGGTATGGTTAAGTGTAATTGAGGTATATAATTTTTATCATTTTATGTTTTTCATTAATTCACCTAAGTATTGAAAATAAAGTAATTAAATGTTTAGTTAATCTAATAACTAACTAATGCTTAACTAATTGTAACATAAGCATTTGTTCCCACTTTCCATACACATCTTGAACATGTTGCAATGCTACTGGGTTACCAAGCATTAGGTGCTACTAGGATTACCAAGCGTTAACTTATGCTCAAAGTGGTCATACTTATGTGTATTGATTATTTAAAATTAATTAATTAATTGAATACATTAAAGTAAATTACATAAATAATAAATGCATGAAGTAAACATTAAGCTAAGTCTAAGTGCTGCGAGGCTTGTGAAAAAAAATCATCTTTATTGCCATTCACATCGAACTGTTTAGGTACATTAGTGTTTGAATAAAGATCCATATACTTTTCACTTCTATTGTAGGCATTTAGAAAATATTCTAACTTTGGAAAGACATGGAAGAGTTTAGCTAGAAACTAATATTTAGATGCCATAAATGCAACAAGTGTGCACACATTTATAGGCAAGATTAGACATTGTGTTGATGTGTATGTGTCAATGCATCAAACCATGCATTGACATGGTCTAGTGACCACGACTCATCAGGAGGGTAAGCTATAAGAAATACACCTAATAAGATATAGAAAGATATAACGATGCCTTAAGTATAACTCAAACCAACAACCTCTTGCATAATAAAATAATGAGCTAACCACTTGATGCACATATCAACACCACAATCATAAATAAATTGAATTGAGATGATAATGTGTGATGAGTGGCAAGGTATCCCTATACTCAACCATATGAATATGAGTGTTACATGCACGATCCAGTCAAACTTCGTAGACTAAGTGTCTACATGCTTTATGGAACACTTAAGGTTAATCATTCGTTGTCTTCCCAGACTTACTTGTATTTGTCACGGTTGTATGGTTAAGTAAGTCTGAGGTATATGATTTTTATATCTTTTCTGTTCTATCTCCTATGTTGACAAGGTGAAGAGTGAAGAGACTAATTAACTAACTTTAACTAAATAGCTAAGCCTGAATTAACCTAGCATCAGTATCTGTTCCCACTTACCGTTCACACCCTAAACCAATGCAACCTTGGTTACCAAATGCTAGTCGTTGCTGGGATCACCAAGCATAACGCACGTGCTCGAAGCGGTTGTACTGAAGCACTGAACTAGGAGATAAGGGTTGAGAGAGATTTAATTACTAATAAATCATTTAAATGGTAAAAAATAAATAACAGTAAATAAAGTCCTAATTAGCCTATTCCATGCACTGCAAGGCTTATCCAAGAAGTTCGTCTTTATTGCCGTACACAAACTTGTGTTCAGGTACAATATTTGCTCAAATAAAGATCTGTTCACTTTGGAGCTTCTACTGCAGGCACATGGAAATTATTCTATCTCTAGAGAGGTAAAACTACCAGAGTTTCACTATAGTCTAGGCTTAGAATGAAAAACAAGGGAGAGCCGCCTCTTATTTATAGATTTGACGACGCACTACGATATCGTGTAAGCGATATCGCAGGGGAAGACGTGATATCGCGGGGGAGGACATGATATCGCATACGTGATATCACGGGGGATGCGATATCGTGGCCCATGCGATATTGCATCCCATCATACCCCCATGACTGAATAAAAACTCGTCCTCGAGTTCCTTACAAAATATTGAAATGGTATGGGATTATTGACTAAAAATGGAACTAATGGGATGACATGTGAACGGGTCATCATTACAAGACAAGACAAAACTGGTGTTCATGACAACAAGAGTGAATACCTTATACATTTGACATCAAGCCTCATTTGGCAGCTGAGAAAGAAAGAGAGAGAAAAAGAAATTTTGCTGCTGCCAACGCCAAGATTACCCCTTTTGTTGTTCATCCATAAGTGTGCCATCGATCTTGCTCCTTGCATAGTTGCTTCAACATTGCTCCATTCCAAGTGTTCTTTCCAGATCCAATCTCTTGTTACATGATTACCATCTACACACATAACACAGTCTGAATATTAGCAAGGGTAAATGAATCACAATGTAGTTGATACCTTGCTTCGGTGAAAGGTCCATTGGCTGAGTTGTGGTATGGCTGATACAGATTTGGAGATATCATAGTGGTGACTATAGAAGGTGTAGGGGTTAGGAAAAAATTGAAAAAATTTGGGTCCTGACCTCCATGACTAAGACTGAACCTCTAGTAGCGATAGAATGGAGAAAGAATAAAGAACAAGAAAGATGGAGAAAAAGAGACAACTATAACATTGATGAAATGGATGTCAAGATGGAAATGAAAAAAATAAAGTTGATTGCAAAAATGTTAAGGGAAAGAATTTAACTGGTGCACCAAATAGGGATGCCAGTGGGTCCTCCCCAAAGCAGGCTCATGCCCTTAATACCCTGACAAACCCACATTTAAAGAGTTCGTAGGCTCTGGGAATGTCATTTGGAATAAGAGTTAAAGTCTTAACAGCAAGAATTTACCAAAAAGAAAACAATGCATCAACCCAAAATATACACTAATGATACAACCGACAATGAGGTGAACAATGGAGAGAAGAGAATGGAATGGAATCCCAAGAACAAGGTGGTGTACAACCCCTTGTGTAGTTCATGATTAATGTGACTTAGCAGATGCCATTCCAAGTCTGGCCTCAAACATACCACTTCCAGTGACTTCGCATTAATGCATTCGGCCAATCCATCCCCTTGAAGTAACAAGAATGTCTTCACCAAAGAGTCACTACCATTTCGACGAAACGAAGGAGGAGAGAATGGGAAGCGAGAAGGGCCTTAGTTAGAGGGAACATTTTTATTTTAGTTCCATAACTAGTGCTTGTAGCCCAAATGATTATTTCGTCTAAGGAGTGTGCTTTGAATTCTCACTTTCTCTATTTTTTTTAATTTTTGTTTTATGTGTTTATACGTGAGAACCACACCATGCAAAGACATTGTTATTTTTATGATCTTAGCTTTCCAATGATTGGGTAACGTTGAAATGGTAAGAAATCTCAAGAAGAAAACATCCAAGCACCCAAGAGAATGGCCAACACAAATGCATCAAGTTCCCTTGAAGCCACATCTTTTTCAATCCTTGAGTCCTTCCTTTGTTTGAGAAATGCCCAGTCATCAATTCGTTGATAGTTCTTGTTCAGAAAGGGACTGTACAGTTCCAAGCCAAGAGAGACCATAGAAATTTGTGGATGTATGGATGAAGTGGACTCATTTCCTGCTATATCAAAAGAAACATACCTTAGTATCAACATCATGACTTAAAGGTAAAAACCAAACATTAGCAATCAATAGGGAAATAGGTCATACCATCATGAAAAACACTTATTGGGTGATAAACTTACAAGATGGATAAGTCACACACACACATGCACACAAGAAATGGAAAAGTATAAATGATGTTGTAAAACAAAAACAAGAAAAGTTAACGAAATTTGTAAAACAAAAATGTGTAAAACAAAAATGTGTAAAACAAAAACGTGTAAAAAAAATGTAAAACAAAAACTTAAAAAGAACTGAGGGCCCCAAATGATTAGCATAGGTGGCCATCTCCCCCATGATTGAATGGAAAGGGAGAGATCTAAAATAATGAATACCTTTATGAATTTCTTAGAAGTGTCCAACTTCTCCCAATTGATGTTCTTAGATTAAGGGGTGGAAGTTGGCGACGCTCATACTCCAATGTATCTATGCCTTTGTTATGGGCATGAGTTGTTCCCCTAGTTCGTTCCATGC